>QANZ01052502.1:12683-50342 GCA_003254925.1 Chamaecrista fasciculata | reverse complement strand
ATATATTTATATATATAAATAATTAAATATTCATAATTTTTAATGAAAAAATTAAAAATTACAATTTTTATTCATAATATATGTCATATTTATTATTATTTTCTCTTGCCTATCATGTTAAAGTTACAAAAAATTGATTTATATTCTAAAATTTATGGATATGTGTCGTGTCGGTGTCATACGAGTGTCGGACACTGACACGTGTCTGACACGGCGACACGCCTTCAAAATGAAGTGTCCATGCTTCCTAGGCCCGCACACACTGGTATCATAACAATAAAGAAAAAGAAAAAAACACATCATTTCATTCTTTTATTAATACATAATAGTCGATGTAAAAAAGCCACATCATTTTATTGAAAATAAAATGTTGTGTTTTCACCTAATTGGCATTGATCTATGATGATAACTGATTGATTTCACAAAAATTCAAAGAATTGCCTAAATAAATCCGGCTCGGTCAAGCTCTACTTTATTTTAAAAGTTTAACTTGGCATAAGTTTAACTTAGAAGTTTAATGGTCATTAGTTAAAGTTGTCACTCGTCACCAAAAACTTTTGCACCCAACTCACTTTAAATAAAGGATAAAGTGTACTTTTGGTTCATAACTTTGGTAAAGGTTTAAATTTGGTTTCATAACTTTTTTTATTGCAATTTTGGTCCCGTAACTTTGGCAAAGGTTTCAATTTGGTCCCATAACTTCTTTTTTTTTTTTTTTTTNTTTTTTTTTTTTTTTTTTGCAATTTTAGTCCCATAACTTCTAAAAACGTCTCACCATTGGTTCCAAATTGATTTTCATCAGTCCCATAATTTCACCCATATTTGCCACGTCATCATTCAACTTAGTATGTCAGATCATCTTTAGTGGCAGATAATGGATGGAAATCAATATTGGAACCAACAGTAAAACGTTTTCATAAGTTATGGGACCAAATCTGCAACAAAAAATGTTATGGGACCAAATTGAGACCTTTGCCAAAGTTATGGGACCAAAATTGCAACAAAAAAAGTTATGGGACCAAATTGAGACCTTTACCAAAGTTATGGGACCAAAAATGTACTTTAGCCTTAAATTAATTATTCCTTCTATTTTAATATATCTTTCTTTTGTTCTCTCCCATATATATATATATGAAGGTTAAAGAGTCATTTTGGTCCTAAATATATGCCTTAATGTTCAGTTTGGTCTATTATGTTTCAAAATATTCAAATTGGTCCTAAATATTTGCAAAATATTTCATTTTGGTCCCAAACTATTGAATATGACTTGTTTCAAGTTCAAATGTGACGAGTTTAGAATTATGTATTGTTCTCGAAGAATACTTTCTCTATGCAGTTGGGACCGTCAGCAAACGAGGTCAAATCGGTCCTAAAAGTAAACTGTTCGTTTCATGGTCAAACAAGCAAAGTTGATCATATCTCTCTCGTTTCAAATTCGAATGCGATGAATTCAGAGCTACGAGTTCCTCTTAACAAGTCCTTTGAACTTGAAATGAGACACGAGAGAAATATGACCAAATTCAATAATTTGAGATCAAAATGAAACATTTTACCAATAATTAGGACCAAAACGAATCATTTTGCCAACATCTAGGACCAATTTGAACATTTTAAAACATAATGGACCAAAATAAACATTAAGACATATATTTAGGACCAAAATGATCTTTTGACCTGTAAATGGATCACTTCTGTTCACTATACTGCACATTCTCCGTCACCACCACGCACTCACTAATCCAAAAGTATATATTATGAAAAGGAAACTGCAAAATTCGAAAAACATCACTGTTAAATCTCATATTAAACTCACACTATAATAAAATTAGCAACCACTGATTTCAGTGATTAAATTTGATTTGTTATGACTGCGTCAAATTTTAGTTGCTCGAAGAATTATTTTATTAGTAACATAAAGAAGTCTTTATTGAAACTTTTCAAATGGAAATTAGCACCATAAATAATTCTTAGGCGACGAATTTGTTAAAATTGCCACTATTTATTGGGCTGGGAAAAAAAGGTTAAAGTATAAATTTGGTCTCATCTTTTGTGGAGTTCCTAATTTGGTCTTATAACTTTTTTTGTTATACTTATGGTCTCATATTTTTGCAAAATGTCCAAATTTAGTTACATATGTTTTGATCAAGTTGCAAAATTAGTCTCATATCCAAAACAAATAGGTTCATTCAAATTATGGGTTTCAAACAAAGAACCTGCATGTTATTGCTAGAATAAGAACAACTAAATCTACAACTAAATCTAGAATAAGAACAATTATATCTTATTGTTCATAAGGAAAATGGCTCTAAGGTTTGGATTTAATTTTCAACAAACTCTACTTTTGGCCTTCCCAAATGATCATTTCAAACGGGTCTTTGTTTACAAAGGTGGAAATTTGGAGGAAAGTTCATTGGCAGAGGACATTTTGATGATTTGGGGTTATCTCAAGCTCTCTTTCTACTGTAGTATACCAAGCTTAAAAATTTAGATGTGGGATCAATAGGGGACTTTTATCAAATGCTATGGTTTTGGATAAATTATGTTTATCGGGATTAATAGGGGACTTTTATCAAATACTATGGTTATGGATAAATTAAATGATATGGGACCAAACTCTCTTTCTAGTGTAGTATACCAAGTTGTTGTTAGTTTTCAGTATTATTGTGCCCAAAAAAAAAATATTTACAAATTTAATTAAACTAGATTTGACCATAGCAATATTTAACAGAAAACTAATATATATATATATATTCCTAATTCTAATTTTTTCATTTTCTATATTTATTATATTTATAAATAATTTAAAAAATATTAAACAATAATAAATATATATAATAAAAATAATATAAAAACGATATTCAACAACTACTAAAACAAATATCCTAAAAAATAGGCATAAATCGTTATGAGGGAACAAACCAAAAACTTTAAAAATTTATAGGTTAAAGTATAAATTTAGTCTCATATCTTTTGTTTAGTTTCCATTTTGGTTCTGTATCTTTTTTGTTGAAATTTTGGTCTTATATCTTTGCAAAAGGTCCCAATTTTGGTCCCGTATCATTTTTGGTCTCATATTTTTGTCAAGTTGCAGAAATTAATCTTATACTCTTATATCTTAGTTGATCATTTTTGTAAAGATATGATACCACTTCTAAACCTTACCTAAAGATATAAGACCAGTTCTACAATTAACTCAAAGATATATGACCAAATTTGCAACAAAGAAAGATATGGGACTAAATTGAGACCTGACCTAAAGATATGAGACTAAAATTGCCACTATTTATTGGGTTGGGGCTTTCCGGCAAAAAAAAGGGTCAAAGTATAAATTTGGTCTCATATCTTTTACTGAGTTTCTAATTTGGTCCTGTATCTTTTTTTGTTATACTTATGGTCTCATATTTTTGCAAAATGTCCCAATTTGGTCCCATATCTTTTGATCAAGTTGTAGAAT
Organism: Chamaecrista fasciculata; assembly: GCA_003254925.1. Lineage (NCBI taxonomy): Eukaryota > Viridiplantae > Streptophyta > Magnoliopsida > Fabales > Fabaceae > Chamaecrista > Chamaecrista fasciculata. The sequence goes on along the minus strand of QANZ01052502.1, from coordinate 46,888 downwards.
TGGTCTCATATCTTTAATTGTAGATCTTCCAAAACAAATAGGTTCATTCAAATTATGGGTTTCAAACAAAGAACTTACATGTTATCTGCTAGAATGAGAACAACTAAATCTAGAGCTAAGAACATTGATATCTTATTGTTCATAAGGAAAATTGCTCTAAGGTTTGGATCTAATTTTCAACAAACTCTCCTTTTGGACTTCCCAAATGATCATTTCAAACAGGTCTTTGTTTATAAAGGTGAAAATTTGGAGAAAAGTTCATTGGCAGAGGATATTAAGATGACTTTGGGTCATCTCAAGCTCTCTTCCTACTGTAGTATACCAAGCTTAGAAATTTAGATGTGGGATCAATGGGGAGACTTTTATCCAATGCTATAGATATGGATAAATTATACGTTTATTGGGATCAATGGGTAGACTTTTATCAAATGCTATGGTTATGGATAAATTAAATGATATGGGACCAAGCTCTCTTTCTACTATAGTATACCAAGTTGTTGTTAGTTTTCAATATTATTGTGTCTAAAAAAAATATTTTCAAATTTAACTAAACTAGATATATATTAAACTTGACCATAGCAATATTTAACAGAAAACTTATATATATATATATATATTTCTAATTCTAATATTTCATTTTCTATATTTATTATAGGGTAGATTACACTTTGGTACTCTGTGGTTTGACCCTATTTCACTTTGGTACCCTGTGGTTTGAAACTTGACACCTTGGTACCCTGTGGTATTCTCCATTAACACTTTGGTACCATTTGAAGCTATTTTGTAATTTTAACAATAACAAATTTTGCGAAAATTGCATATTGACTCCAATTTTTTTTTAAAGTTATCATTTTAGTTCCTAGATAATATGTATTCAGGGACCTATTTGTAATTTTTTGAAAATTTTTTGGGGTCAATATGTAATTTTTGCAAAATTTTTTATGGTTAAAATTTCAAAATAACTCCAAAGGGTACGAAAGTGTTAATAAAGAATACTACAGGGTACCAAAGTGTTAGGTTTCAAAACACAGGGTACCGAAGTTAAATAGGGTTAAATCGCAGGGTACCAAAGTGTAATTTACCCTTTATTATATTTATAAATAATTAAAAAAAATAAATATATATAATAAAAATAATATAAAAACAAATATCCTAAAAAATAGGCATAAATCTACTAAGTAACAATATATCAAAAGACAATCCCAATGAAATTAGATTCATAACTAAAATATCAGAAATCAAACCTAGGGCATGGGGGAAGAAACCAAAAATAAAACCAAAGACTTTAAAAATTTATGGGCTAAAGTACAAATTTGGTCTCATATCTTCTACTCAGTTCCCATTTTGGTCCTGTATCTTTTTCTTTTGTTGCGATTTCGGTCCTATATCTTTGCAAAAGATTCCAATTTTGGTCCCATATCATTTTTGGTCTCATATAATTTAGTCAAGTTGCAGAATTAGTCTCATATCTTTTGTAAAGATATGATACCACTTCTAAACCTTACCCAAAGATATAAGACCAGTACTACAATTAACTCAAAGATATATGACCAAATCTCTAACAAAAAAACATATGGGACTAAATTGAGACCTGACCCAAAAATATGAGACCAAAAGTACAACAAAAAAGTTATGAGACCAAATTGGAAAATGAGTGAAAGATATGAGACAAAATTTGCACTTTAGCCAAATTTATATCTTCTTGCCTACCAAATTAAACCCATCATCACAATGACCAGCTTTGATTGGGAGAAATCCGATGGAATCTTGGTTGAATCCATACCCCTTTAAACTGAAGCCTACCATCATGTCCATTGATATACTTCTCATGCTCAATCAAACGGTATACACAACCCTTTCTTGAAATCAACGTCCCACATATACTTATAGTACACGCTTCTTCGATTCCCAAAATCGATTTCATCTCCTTCGATTTCGATTCGAAACGATCCTTCTTCTTTATATGGTATATCGCTTGAGTTCCATCATCATAATCATCATCACTTTTTTTGACGGGCACAGCATAACAGTTATACAGAGTCTTCAATTTGTCATTAAAAATTGCCACACCATCGAACCCATCAAGAAAGTGAAATTTCCCTTCGTAATGTATCGCACCCAATATATTTCTGAATTCCAAAATTGGGGAGGGAAACTGGAGCAGACACCACTCTGAATCGCCGCGACGAAGAAAACAGAGCTCGAGAAGGTCCCAATTTCGGTCTGAGCGTCGTAAAACGACGACGGCGCAGTCTCTGTGAGTTGGAAAATGGGTGAACGTGGCGGCGAAGTGTAATTCGTTGAAGGCGAAAGGGCAATTCGGGAGATTAATTTTGGCTCTTGAAAAGGGGCAAAAGAAGAACATCGAAGAATCAGAGGAAGAGAGAAAGAGAAGCCATCCGTCAAGAGAAGCTATACAAGTGGAATCGGCGATTTCTGGAAGGTTCAGAGTGTAGCGGCGTGTTTTGTTGTTGACGACGAGGGAACATTGAGGATTACCATTGCCGTAGAGAAGGAACCAAGGGAGAGATTCCGGCGAAGATTCGACGGCGGCCGAAGGATCAGAAGAGGCGGAACGAGTGGTTTTGCAGACGCCGCGAAAACTGAGCAGATCGATCAGACCTAATCGGTCTGAGATATCGGGGAGAAGTTCGCGAGGGAGATCGGAGAATGTTGACATTGTTGCTACTTTGCTTATTGAGTGTATGTATATTCGAAGATCGTATATATATATATTTATACCTATATATAGGGCTTTAGTTTTGGAAAAAAATCATGATGTTAAACAGAAGAGTAACTAACACTTTGGTCCCTAAAATATCTTTGAGTTGATAATTCAGTTCTTGAAAGATTGAAATGTATAATTTAATCCTTGTAAAATGAAAATAGTATGTTAATTAGAGTAAACTAACAATTTGGTCCCTGAAAGATTATCGAGTTGATAATTTAATTCCTGAAAGATTGAAATGTACAATTTAATCATTAAAAGATCTAAACAATATAGTAATAAGTCCTTTTCATGGACTGAACAATATACTATTTTAATATTTCAAGGATTAAAGAATACATCGTTTTGATTTTTCAGAGACTAAATTGTACATTTTAATCTTTCAGGCAAGGATTAAAGAATACATCGTTTTGATTTTTCAGAGACTAAATTGTATATTTTAATCTTTCAGGGACTGGGTTGTCAGCTCAGTGATCTTTTAGGAACCAAATTATTACTTTACTCTATTAATTAATCATTTTTACAGACTAAATAGTATACCATTCTAATCTTTTAGGGACTAAAAAGTATATTGTTTTGATCTTTTAGAGACTTAAATATGTATTTTAATCTTTCAAAGACTAAATTGTCAACTCGATGTTCTTTTAGGGACCAAATTATTAGTTTAGTCTAAAAGAAATTAATTTGATATATTCTTCCTAGCAAAAATATGAAGAAACAAGAAATAATAGAAACTCGTCGAAGCTGAGCTTAGGCTTTTTTATATTGTTATGTGTTATTCTGTTTTTTCTTTGAATAAAAAAAATCTTTTTAAAATCATTTTGATTGAAAATATGTTGTTTGATATCTTCTAAGATTTCTGTTAGTCTATGTTAATAGTATTTTTTTAAGGGTAAATTACATTTTGGTATCCTGTGGTTTGACCCTATTTCACTTTGGTACCCTGTGGTTTGAAACTTGACACTTTGGTACCCTGTGATATTCTCCATTAACACTTTGGTACCCTTTGGAGCTATTTTGTAATTTTAACCATAACAAATTTTGCAAAAATTACATATTGACCCCAAAAATTTTTCAAAAAATTACAAATAGATCCCTGGATACATATTATATAAGGACTAAAATGAAAAATTTAAAATTTTTTTGGGGTCAATATGTAATTTTTGTTAAATTTATTATGGTTAAAATTACAAAATAGCTCCAAAGGTTACCAAAGTGTTAATGGAGAATACCACAGGGTACCAAAGTGTCAAGTTTCAAACCACAGGGTACCAAAGTGAAATAGGGTCAAACCACAGGGTACCAAAGTGTAATTTACCCTTTTTTTAATAATATGTTCAAAATTTGGAGGTTTGTATCAGCTTGATTGAGTTAAGAGTCTCTATAGTAAAAGTGCTTCAAAATTTGGCGGAGTCCCATTTATTATCTATGTCTAAGAGATCACTTAACTTTGTTTAGATGATTGACAATTAATTAATGGACAGAGGGTCCAACCACGGGGTAAATTTAGAGTAATACTCTTACCATTAATAACTTGCCAAGCCATATGTGCTATTTTGTCGTTGGCAATATAGAAAAAATTTCCTTTCCAAAATTTTGAAGCATTTGTAGGGTAAGGGAAAATATTCATACCTTATGAAACATGAACATTTCATTTTGAGAGATTGTTACCGTATCTAACATATATTCGTGTTTATATTTGATACTCATACGACACATATTTATAAGTTTCAGAATATGAAATCAATTTTTGTAACTTTAACTTGACAAACAATAGAAAACAATTATACATATGATTTTTAGGGATATTTTGTTTATATTTGCATATTATATCTAAAGATTTACCCTCAAAATCTCAACTTTTTAGATTTTCTCCAAAAGTATAAGTCAAATTGAAAATGTAATATTTTTGTGATTAATTCTTTAATTTGTAATTATCATATTTTTAAATAAGGATTTGGTGCTTATTCAATCTTCAATTTAATTTGCAAGTAATGAAAGATTCACAAAATGTGAGATTCCCAAGTTTTAGAATTAATTTTGGGGATTTAGAAATAGGATTAATGATATTTAGAATTTCAAATAGGTTTTTAGGGTAGTTTTAAGCTAGTATTGGGGGTGTTTAGTTTAGAATTTTTAGAAAATTGAAAACTCAAAAATTTATAATTTTAATCCTCATATTTGAAGTCACCATATTTTATTTGACTTGTGGTAAAAATTTGGGAGCAAATGGAGTTTAAAATTTCATCTAGGTTTTCCTTTGGACCTGATCACTTGTAGCTTCGAGTATGAACTCAATGATACTAGAGATTAATTTTTCAAAAATAAATTTCATAGTTGCGATCGACTCTTTGAAACGAAACCAACGATATAACTTTTGTTGAAAAATTCCATTTCTAAAATTTCATGTTTTTAGGGGCTGTCTTGAAATAATTTTATCTTTTTTTGGGTGAAACTAGAATTGTAGCCTCTGAACCCTATGCCTAGACTGCCCTCTGTTCTTTAGAAACTCCTAGACAGCTCACATAATTAAGTCCCTCATGCCCCTTTTTAAAATACCCACATATCTCACACACCCGAGAAGCCACAATTTGGTCCTCCATCATTCGTTCTCCTCTCCCTTCGTGCGAGCAACCCGTCGTTGCTTCCTCCCAGGCCTGCCATCGTCTGACGACGACCAGTGATCACTGGTGAACTGTCACCACCACCGTCCTCCCTTCTCTCTTCCTTGATTGTGAGCTTAGTTCTTCATTCTTCCAAGCTCCATAGCTATCTTGGAAGCTACACAAGCTTGGGTAAGCAACTCTAAATTTCATTTTCGGCTAAAATGAAGGTATACCCGAAAAATCATCAAATTCTTCATTTTTCTTGATGTTCTTTGTTGGAATGGACCATGTGATGATAATAATGAATTCTATTTCATCAATTTGAATTTACTCTAGGGTTCAAAAGTGACGAAAATTTAGAAACTTTGGGGTTTTTAACCAAATCTCTTTGTTTTCCTGAAATTGATGGTTCAAATGAGTTTGCTTGATGATAATAATGAATTCTATTTCATCAATTTGAATTTAGAGATTATATTTTGAAATTTGATATTTTTAGGTAAAGCTTTAAAACTTGCAAATTCTACAAATGATTTTGATAATTTTGACAAGTATGATGTATATGAATGAATAATGAACATGATGAATGAGTGATGTACATGATGCACATGATGAACATGATCACTTTGACGAATGAATGATGTACGATGTATATGTAAATGTGCATGACATGATGCATAATGTTCATGGTGATCAAATATGATGATGTATGACTGTGGATTGGAATGACTCTTAGAGTAGCAAATTGAATTTAAGTGATAATGCAGGGTCAAAGATCTGATGGGTAAGTAGAGTTTAGTATCCTATTGAGAATTCTCGAATTCTCACTCCTTCAACATTTCAGATGCTTGACGTGGAGTTCATCCTTCTGGTAGCTACGGAGGAGCTCCCGGTAGTGAGTGACGTCCATCTGATACCGCTTCCTGTGTCAGTGGTCCCATCGGAGCCAGTACCACCACCACCCACCTGTTCAGCTTGATCTCTCTCAGTGTAGTTACCCTACCTTTTTGATAATGCATGATGTTGTATTTTGGTAAGCTCGGTAGTTACTAGTGTTTTGTAGAGGCGGAGCCTCTTAGAACCCGCTGTATATCTTTTGTTATGTATATAGACTATCCAGGTAGGGTAGATAGTACTGATATCTTCATGTATATATTTATAGGGTAAATTACACTTTGGTACCTTGTGGTTTGAAACTTGACACTTTGGTATCCTTTGGAGCTATTTTCTAATTTTAACCATAACAAAAATTACATATTGACCCCACATTTTTTTTAAAGTTTTCATTTTAGTCCTTAGATAATATGTATTCATGGAACTATTTGTAATTTTTTAAAAACTTTTGGGGTCAATATGTAATTTTTACAAACTTTGTTATGGTTAAAATTACAAAATAGCTTCAAATGGTACCAAAGTGTTAATGGAGAATACCACAGGGTACCAAAGTGTCAGATTTCAAACCACAGGGTACCAAGGTGTAATTTACCCATATTTATATATGGATAACATTATGTTTGGGCTAACTGCCAGTTAGTCAGGCCCTGACTGATGACCTGTATGACAGATGATGATTATATATATATGATGATGATATGCACGTCTAGTATACTGTTTTGTATGATGTAGCTATATATTTAAGTTATAAATATATGTTATGTATGTTAGCAAGTGACAACCAGCATAAACACGTATTATGTGTTAACCAATACAAGAAAAGAAAAAAAAATACCCTATTTTGTATGGCCTAGGCCTAGCTTTCGTTTCTTAATCATGTTTCTTCCGCCGAACTTTGATTATATTTGACTCTAGAAGCTGGGATGTCACATATTTGACATGCAACCAGTTTTCATAGGTGAACTCACAGTTTACATTTTTTTCACTTTAGTCCCTAACCGAGACCAAACCACTTCCAAATTCAACCAAATTTCAGATCTACGATTATTTTTCATCCCAAACATAGATACGGTGTTAAAATCCACATGCAACATGGTTTCATAGCCAAACCGAAATTCATAACTTTATTCTTCATAAAATTGCAAAATCATGCCAAACCATCGTAGATTCTCTTGAATATCAAATATGTCATGTTTTTCATAGTGTAGAAATCGAATATGGCATCAAATTCAACATGCAAAGAACTTTGGGACGATAAACAACGAAAAGGACTAAACTGGAATTTCAGAAAGTGTGTAGAAGTGAAGAAGACATGTTCAAGGAGAGAGTTAGAAGCGTCCTACCTCTTGATCTTGAAGAAACACGAATTTGAGCCAACTTTGGAGCTTCTCTCTCTAGAAATTGGGTCCCTCTCTCTCTAGAAATCAGAAATTGAACTGAAAACTGCAAAATTCAAACTAAACTGCATATATATAGAACTGGGGACCTCGTCACTGATCTCACCGCCGACGAGCTGTCTGGCGAACTCACGGCCAAAATTGCAGATTGGTCCTTCCGCAATAACTTTCATATTTCACTTTTTGACCCTCAAAATACCTTTCCTTCTTGCATTTAAGTCCCTTTTCACTTGCATTTAGGCTCCTTTTGTCCCATATTAGCCATATTCAAGTTCAACACTTATCGGTACCATCATTATCTCATAATTGCTCATTCGTATGACCTTTCCGAAGGTCGGGATGTTACAATTATTTTATGATATTTTTTTATTTTTTAATTATTTTATTTAAGAATTCTATTTAGCAATTCCCAGAGAAAATTGGTGAGGTCACAAATAATAAAAATAATAAAAACAAGATGCAATTGCAACTATATGAATGCAAAACTCAAATTCAAAGAACTTACACAATACCACCGTTTCACTCACAAGAGAGTTCCCTGACAACGACGCCAAATTTGATGGAGCACTTGTCGTTAATGTCGCCAAATTAATACTCAAACTATGCTTGAATATTATATTTATATATAATATAATGCACAACTCAAGGTCGATTCTCTCACTGAACCTCTTGAATGAGAGTAACAATTAATTGTGTAAATAATTACGAATTCAGGTTTTATATTTTGTAGGTTTTATAATTATTATGATTAAAACAAGAAAATAGAGAAAATAATAAAGAAAGATTAAGAAAATAAAGAAATATAAAAGAATGAAGATGGATCTGAAACTACTAACAAACAATTATGAAGAATCTCTAGTTTACACTATAAATCAATAAGTCAAATATTATATAAAAAAATACTACAAAATTGCATACTTTTATATTTATAAATCACAACACCTTACCACCAAACTAACAATATATATGATCATTTATATAATAAACCATTATAAAATAATATCAAAAGAAGACCAAATAACGCTACAATATTTGGACTAATCAAGCTCTATAAAGTTTCTCTCTGGATAGGGAATCAATCCATCTAGAATTCTCTCATTTTGTTGTTTATTCTCTACTTTCTCACTATCACTACTCACTAGGATTAGATAAGAAAAGGAGAGATTGGCCTCCACATAAGTACTTGATAGTATTCATAATATTCCGCTATGACTACAAGACATTATAACTATTATGTGTCATATGATTAGAATGGTTTAGATTATGCTTATTATCATGGGAAATTGAAAATTCCAACATTGCCTTGAATGCACAAAACCACGTTATTTTGGATCTAAGCTGAAGAAAGTAGAGGGAGCATAAAAGGATGACCATTTGATATGTAAATTGACAAAATCTTTATATGGTTTGAAACAAGCTCCTAAGCAATGGCATGAAAAATTTGTTATGTGCATGCTTGAAAATGGTTTCAAAGCTAGTGAATGTGATAAATGAATATATTATAAATCTGTTGAGACTGATCATGTTATTATTAGCTTGTATGTGGATGATTTATTGATTTTTGGAACAAGCTTAAATATAATTAAAAATACAAAAAATTTTCTTTGTGAAAATTTTAGTATGAAAGATCTTGGAAATGCTAACGTTATTCTTGGTATGAAAATCACTAAAAATGAATTATGGCATTTTTCTTGATCAATCTCATTACGTGGAGAAAATTTTTAAAAAATTTCGATTTCATGATGTGAAGCATGTTTCTACACCTTTAGAGTCTAGTATTCATTTATTTCCCACTGTGAATGAGAATTTGATTGTTAATCAAAAAGAGTATGCTATATGATTGGAAGTTTACATTATTTAACCAATTATACAAGACCTGATATTTCATATGCAGTTGGATTACTTGGAAGGTTTACAAGTAAGCCTTGTATGGAACATTGAAGTGAAATAAAATATCTTATGAGATATTTGTGTGGCACTAAAAATTATGGTTTATTTTATAAAAAGTATCCAATTGTTCTTGAAGGGTATTCTGATGCTGATTGGAATACATTATCAGGTGACTCTTTCTCTACTTCTGGCTATATCTTTACTTTAGGCAGTTGCGCAATTTGTTGGAAATCTAAAAAACAACAAATAATTGCTAAATCAACTATGGAAGCTGAGCTTATAGCTTTAGCTTCTGCAAGTGAAGAGGCTAGTTGGTTAAAGGAAATGTTAAATGAGATCCCTAAGTGGGAAAAACCTGTGCTACCTATATTGATACATTGTGATAGTACGACTGCTATGGGTAGAGTACGAAATTGCTTTTATAATGAAAAGTCCAGACCCATAAGAAGGAAACATAGTATTATGAGATATTATATTAATAATGGTATCATTCATATAGAATATGTAAAGTCAAAAGATAATCTTGCGGATTCGCTCACAAAGGCTTTACATAGATAAAGGGTTTGAAGTACATCGAGGGGGATGGGTCTTAAGCCAATAGAATTAAAAGCAACCTATGAGGATACCCTACCATGTGATTAGTGATCCTAATAACTTGGTTCAAAGAGAAAAACGAATCATAGAGTAGTTGTGAAAAAGTGCACATTTATAAGAGTTTCAACTCTTAAACTCATCCCTATGGTGTAAGTGCATTTCCTGCAATGTATATGTGAGGCTGACGTTATAAACCTTCTTAACGAATTCTGTAGCTCTTAAGAGTGGGGTGTCTTAATTGCAGGAACACCCTAGACAGATTCACCTATTTGAATGCGGAACTGGGGCCGCTTCTATGAGGATATATAGGGCATATTCTCAAAACACATTCAAGAAACAGGATCGCACAAAGGCCGCTTAATGTGCATGCGAGGGCTCATATATTGCACTTGAATTATTATGCGCAAAATATGTATCTTGTCTCCCCTAAGCAATCATAGTTCAAGGCGAATACCACTATTGACTCTTGATCAAGATATGTATATTTGCTAAATATAGATTCAAGGCAAGCTAACTATCTATATTATGCATAATGATCTATCTCTACCCAAATTAAAAATTCAAATGTGACGCGTCCGTGTACAACTACACCGGGGTCATAGATAAAGTTTCTACCCGTGGAGGGCGTGAATTACCTTAAAGAGAGCGAGATATCCGTGGCCTAATACCACACGATTTTTATTTAATAATTTTTTATATCTTGATATTGTATTTTCTTATTTTCTCTTATAGCTCGAACAAAGTGATCATCTTTTGCACCTTTTTTTTTTTTAAATTTTGTCCATTTAGTAGATAATTCCTCATTCTTGTTTTGATCTAGATTCATCACCTTTTGTTTTATTAGAAGATAATTTTAGTTTAAAACTATGATACCAGGGTACACCAAAAATTGCAACATACTCGTACCGTGTACGTATCCGGTACGAGTATGCATAGTACGTCTCGGTACATACTGATGCCCCAAAATACGATTTAAATAAAAAAAATGGAATCAAAAGTGTCACGACCCCCTTTCTGGAGGCATGTGACCGGCACGGACATGGGCTTGCCCCATGTCGTAAACCTACTCACGAACAATCCATAAAAACATGCCTAACATAATCCTGATAAGTCATGATGTATATATATTTCCCAAAGTACATGGACATAATAACCTCAGTGCCCACATGTAACTGTGAACTCAAACTATCGCCAAATTAATATAAATACCATTTCAAACAGCCAACAAATACACGTTTAATCAATCTTTTACGTAAACAAATTGCGCAAAATAATAATATGCATAACCCTGAATCTTCTCCCCAAGTACTAGTGGAACTGACCGACTAGAACTTAACACAATTTAATAAAAGAATGAAGTAACCACACGAGTAATGGTGTGGGATCTTGGTTGACTTCCTCCTAGAGCTGAAATAGCGGCGTTATCTGGACCTGTACCTAAAAAAAATAATTAACGCGGGGTGAGTCAAAAACTCAGCGAGTGACTAACCCATTTTTAGTCGTGGTGTAGGACATCACCACGTAGGGAGGGGATCACCAACAAGGTTAACATTCATCGTCAACAAATAATTTGCATTAACACCCATATAACCGAATAATCCAACATATGCAGCAATTAATACATAAATCAAATAACAAGACTTGAACAATTTGATTAGAGATAGCTATTGAACCTTTAAAAGAATTTAAAATACAAGAACAACTATGAGTTTAAGGAAACCTTATGGCCCAAAGAAATTTTAATAAAAACATACTTCGAAGACTCGTTCAATAAAATAAACTTGTAATAAAGAGTTTAATAAAGAAGATGAATAAATTAGTTTTCAAGTTTTGTTAAAGTAAAGTTTGGAATTGTGGTCGAGTTACGAACTCGACTTTCAAAACTCCTTTCAATAATCAAAACGTTTGATCGGTTAAAATATTTAAATCCTTGCAGGAAATATAATTCATGAGGGCTTTGATAGGTTATTTTAAACTAAAGTGATCTAGTAAAAGAAACAGTCATATGAAATTCCTGATTTGAAATGAAACCCTCACCCTATTTCAAAAACAAGTTTATATAAGGTCATGTACAACCAAATGACGATTACCTCGATGGAATCTACCTGTAGGATAGCGAATATATAATCAAAAATAATTCAACCAATGCCATTCAGACAATCAAAGGTCCTTAACTCACAAATTCACTTAGTGTTAAAAAAAACAGAATTTAGCATCACAAAATCATCAGAGCTCTCAGAATTCCAATATAAACCCATATTTAGCAATCAATTCACCACTTAATCACAAGTTTATCACATCATCAATAATTCAACTCTATCTCCAACAATAGGAAGCACACACAGCATTGTCACAACCCGTGGGAACCGCACACAATCAATGGGACTAGAGTAAAGATCTTCGATCATTATCACAACCGGTACTATGAGAGCAAACACATACACAACACAAACGCAAAAATCCATCAACACTCACATCTTTAGCACTTTCTTGCAAAGTAAACAACAATGATATTACAATTCAATGATATCGTCTCAACCGTTCGAGATAATGAACATAACCAATATCGATGACCCCAATATTCAACAGCACGCAATTATCAATTCACAACTAAGTTAAGTTTCTTTACAATAGACACATCAAACATCAAAACTTGGCTGGACGTTACGTATCGCCGTCCCCAGCATTCGTATTACTAATTCCACTTCCCACCTAGGCGTTACGTACCGCCGTCCCCAGGGGGTTTCTTATTTACATAATCATCTTCATTTCTATTTCCTTATCCACTGGGCGTTACGTATCGCCGTCACCAGGGAGCTCTCATTTCCATATCCATTTTCTTTCCCACTTGGGCGTTACGTATCGCCGTCCCTAATGGGTTCTCATATCCATTTCGTTTTTCATATCTACCTGGGCGTTACGTATCGCCGTCTCCAGGGGTTTCTAACATCCTTTTCCACTCATACAAACACCAAAACAATCAGGATCACGATCACCGTCAAAATCACAAACACAAACAAACACAAACACAAATACAAACACAAGAGCTCAAGCACATCACAAGTACAAGCACAAGTTAATCAATTTAGGACATACAACACTCGAATAAAAATTAAATACTATTACCAACATTGATCGTCATTCTAAGTGAACAAATAAAATACACAGCAAGAATTTCATCTTTTCCATCAAGGTGGGTCGATTAAGAAGCCTATAATCAAATACATGAAGAAAAAAAAACAAACTAATTAAACACTACATCGCCATCCAAATTGTAGATAAAACGAAAGAAAGGAAAACATAACTTAGAGAAGTCCATTAACCTCACAAAAAGGAAGCACATATAAACGAATATCATATGGTGTATGGAAAAATCAATAATATTGATAACCCTCTAAAGAAAATCAATCAATTTACAAGAATATAAGGATCACAATAGATTCATCTAAACGCTAGTCAAACCAACCTTAGAGCTCCAAATAATCAAGGACACCCACCCCCCTCCTGCGTCATCATAATAATTAATTTAAATGACTAGTATTGCAGATTCAAGGTTCCCACCGTAGGGGAAATTCCCACCAATTTGAACATATATCAGCCTCCGCTCTTCATTGGGGAGTAATACAAATAATCATCTCATCCCACTGTCGAGAAAATAAGTTATACACAATAACTCATCCACAAAAAGTAATAATTATCTTAAAATAATTTAATTCCAATTCAATCACTCACCACCATCAACGAAATATTTAAAATGCAAAGACTTACATCCAAAAGTACTCAAGGTTCCCAAATTTCAACGAACTGTCAATGAAGAAGTTAGTTCACAAAATAAATGAATTTCATCATCAATCAAGCCCTCACATGAGGCAAGGAGGAAAAAGCCACTCACCTCAATCCGAAGAATCGATAACTGCACCTTGTAGCTTTCGGTCAACGATCAACGTAAGCAAATCTATAAACACATTCACAAACAAGGACTCAATTACACAATTCAAGAATCGACTTCTAAATCACCCAAAGACCCAACTCTTCACAATAGTTACTGAAGGACTCTAACAATACATCCACTTCTTAATACTCATCCTAACCCTTAGTCGCACTCAGCTAAAGTTCTAATACTAACCAAACGACTAACAAAATGCTTGGGTATCAATTTGGGAGCTTTAACAAATGTTTTGAAATCCACAAGTTCAAGGCAATTTTACAAACAAAACTTCAAAGTCAAAAACATAGGGTCATTCTTTAAACTTGGCTCTTTCACCCTTTTAAGTTAAATTTGGGCATTTTGTTCTTCACACTTTAAAATCAAGAGTATGATATGAGAATCCCTCATAGTTTCAAAGAAATCCCTTTAGTTCATCAAAACCATCAAAATCATCCCTATGGACCAAAATGCAAACTTGAAAGTTTCATACACGATAACCAAATTTCAAATTACGCATTTAAAATTCAACCCAATGCATTAGCACTCATTTTTATTATCCAATGAACTCATCCAAACTAACAATTTCAAGAAAATAAAGAGATTTGACCAAAAACCCCAATTTTCGTCACTTATAAACCCTAGAGTAAAAACAATCCCAAATCTCAATATTTTGGAGTTTTAATGGCTTCCAAAGATACCCAACCTAATATAATATCATCAAAGGATTCATTCCAACCAAGAAAGTCAAGAAACAATGATAAAATTGATGTTTTTGAAGCATACCCAAATTTTGGCCGAAAATGGAGGATGGAAGAGATTGCCCAAGCTTATATGGTTTCCAAGATGACCATGGAGGTGGGAAGGAGGAAGGATGAAGCTCAAAGACTAAACTAACATCAAGGAGCAACCAGAAATTTGGAGAAATCAAAAGAGATTAGTTCAACCCAAAGAGGAAGAATAGAGAAGAAGATGGGAGAGAAAGATACAAACCAAGGGAGGAGGGTCGGTGGTGGTTGTACGCCGGCGTGCGGTGGCTCTGGGAAGTCGCCGGCGTCGTCTGTGGTGGCTGGTCATGGTCGCATGGCAGCTGGTGTGAGTGGAGAGTGATTGAAGGTGTGAGACGAAGGGGAGGAGAAATGAGGGAGAAAGGGGCGTCAAATGGGCTGATATAAGGAGTTGGGGCTGTTTTGTGATTTTTGGGAATTGAGGGAGCAGATATACTATTAAATTGTGGTGACACAAGAACTGAAATTTATGGAAAATGCCCACAACCATTGGATTCTTTCAAACAGTCCTTAAAACTTGAAATTTTAGAAATAGAGTTTCTAAACAAAATTTATATCATTAGTTTCGTTACAAAGTGTAGATTACAAATATGTAATTTGTTTTTGAAAAGTTTATCTCTAAGATATTTCTGTTCATACTCGAAAGTGTCTTATTGTAGGGTCAAAATAAAAGAACAGATTAAATTTTAAACTCTGTTTGCTCCCAAATTTTTATCACAAGTCAATTAAAATATGATGATTTCAAACATGACAATTAAAATTTTAAACAGTCAAGTTTTCAAATTTCTAAAAATTCTAAACTAAAACTCCCTTATACTGGTTTAAAATTAGCTTAAAGATCTATCAAAAATTCAAAAAAAAAAACATTAATTCTATTCTTGAAAACTAAAATTGAAAATTCTGGGATCTCAGATGAAAACGGAACATCACGTAGAGGAAACAGAGCATACAGAAAAAATAGAGCAAAAGTAGAAGAAAGTCTATCTCCTTCAAGGCTTCAATGAATCAACATTCTAAGGATGAAGAGTATGTAGAAGAGAGAAAAATTATGAGGAAGCACACAAAAAGTTTGAGGAAGAAGGTGAATAGGTAATGCCCTATTTTCGTTTTTTACTTTTCTTACTTCCTCCAAAATAAAGTTTGCTTTTTCTTGATAAATTACTATTAATTATTAAATTTGCTCCTCCAATAAAATGTCTCTTGCCCAGTAAGTAGGTGTATACTGTACAATGTCAATCCACTATCTAATTCTATATATCTAAATTAATTATTATATTAAAGAAAGAAGATGGTAGGTGTACTTATCATTTTATGAATAAATTATTTATGAATTATAAGTATATTTTTAAATTATATTATTATATTATTAATTTTATAATTTTGTAATATTTTATAAATTGTGATAGGTGATGATGTTTGAACTCTTGGGGTTGCAAGCCTTTCTCTTTATGAGCCATATTTAGAAGCCGAAATTTTGACTGCTCATAAAGAAGATTGATGAGATTTCTAGTATTAGAGTTTAGAGTTTAGATTTATGTTATTTGAAAATTCAGTCAATCTCTTTGTTTTTTTATTTTTCTATTATTAAATGAAATATATCAAAAATATTAAATATATATAATTTTTTATAAATTTATTATGCTGTACTTGTACCCCATAATTTGCAAAGACAGCCGTAACCCATATCTGGACCCGTACTCGTGCAAAAGCAACATAGGTTTAAAACCTTAATTGTCTTTAGACTTTTGATTGTGACATTTCTCTTATATTTAGAAAAGATGAAAAGATGAGATTTTTAAATCGTATATATATTCTTATAAGTTGACCATAAATCTTGAATGAACACTCCCTTTGTTAAAGGTTGCGTGCTCGCATTTCCGTAAAATCATCTCCCATTTAAAAATTAAAAGAAGGAAGGTGATGTCACAATTTGAGAACATCTGCACAATGAATTGCTGCAAACTTACAAGTGTAAAACATTAGGAAATATATATATATATATTATAATTATAAAGAATGAGATTAATTAGTTATCTAAAAATATAAACAATTTTCAGAAAATCATGTACTTTAATTTGAATTGTGACAAGTAAGAAGGCTTTGGTATAAGCAACTTTAACATATCTGCAGAACTTACTATGAATGAGACTTTTTTCAAAAGAAGGCCACCAAATAGTGGCATCGAAGATAAATCAGTAAATCAGAATAAAAGATTCTTTTTAGAAAAAAATGGGAAAAGTACTCTTTTAGTCCTTAAATTTTACATGAATTTTTAATTTTGTTTCTAATGTGTGTTAACTATCAATTATATCCTCAAAGTTTTATATTTGGTTGATTTTATTCATTGGCGACAAACTTCTTTCAATTAATTAATGACAGACTTTATCGTGTTTTTTTAAATCTAAGTTAAGATTTGAATTTCATTTTCTATCAATTTAACATTATGTGTCATTAGCTACCTAGAATCTGCCATTGATATTTGGCTAAAATAAAAGAAAAGAATAAAATCAGTCAAAATATGAAACTTTGGGGCCAAAATTAACAGTAAATAAATATTGAGGATGAATTTTTAAATTGATGTAAAATTTGGGGATGAAAAGAGTGCTTTTAACAAGAAAAAAGGGATTGATTGAATGGTGATGGTTATGAATTAGGAAGACAATAACTTTCATAAATAATTCAATTTTATTTCTAGAGAAGAGATACTTGGCAAAATAAAAATTGATAAATTGTAAAATGAAGACATAAAGGTAAAGTCAAGACAACTTACTATAAACTTAAACGGGTATGTTTAGATTGAGAATTAAAGAAGCGATGAGCGAAGTAGAAAGTTGAAACTTGGATTATCACGATTCACATTTCTAATCTTTCTTATCTCCCAAGTTTTCTGCATTCTGATTCTGTTACTTTGAATGGGTATCAGCATTTCATTGAATATAAGTAATCTCTTAATTAGTGAATAATAGAGAATGGATGAAACAGAAATGAATGAATGAATTAAACTTTTCTCATTTATGAACACTGTACAAAGCTCTCTATTTATAATAGAGAATGGAAAGGACTAATACAGGCAATAGAGACTAACTGACATAACTGAATACAAACTATATTAACCAAGGTTATTAAAACCGGACCGGTCATTGAACCGACCGAAGCAGCGGTTCAAGGTTCAATGGTTCAACCGGGGTTCAACCGGGGTCGGACCGTTAATAATTAAATAAATAAAAAATAATATATTTAGTTTAATATAATAAAAATATATAATACACTCTTTAGTTGCATTTGTATTTCAGGTAGACATATATATTCCTTTAAACTTATGGTTCTAAGTTTCTTGTATCTATTGGTCTTACAAAGTACAGCTGAATATATGGAAAACTCTTCAAGTTCAGGGGTGTTCGCCAGAGAAAATGGGGTCGGTGGGCTGCAGAAATCCGAGATAAACTGCTTTGGCTTGGAACCAGAAAGTTCAAGCATGTGATCAAGTCCTCTGAGGAGATCAAAAAGATTTATGAACCCCTCCTCTTTGGCTTCTTCAGATTCTAAGAGCCTGGACACATCAACATCAAACCTTAATAAGGATAAAAAACAGAAGAGTATGCAACAGTTGACATTTGAAGCTAAGGAAGTCAGTGAAGACGAAGAACATGATGCAATAGAGAATATCAAAAATATGCATTTTACATCTCTAATATTTACCATTGTCATACTAAACATTAGTATTATAAATATCATGTATCTTATACTCTAATATTACGTATCATTGAAATCACAACGTACCAAACGCACCCTAGATTTCATTTTGTCCAAAAAAGAGCCTTTTTTCAGTTTTATTATCCTTTACTTATTGATGTGTATAATGACCTACTTATGCAAAAGTAACGAAAGGCAATGATATTTTGGTTCTCAATGATATAGTACTATGATCACTTTGTTAATGATGATTTTCTTTTTTGGTTTATTAGGATTATAGAAAAGCCGTAAACTTAAGTCTACTAAGAAAAGTCTTGTAGTGCATACCAAGTTTAACTCAAGTCAATATTAAGCTTGCACGTGTTTTAAATTATTTTAATATATAGCTACTAACTTTTTTATAAGAAAATAAAATTTTAGAGATAGAAAGATACAAAAGAATACAAAATGAGGATGCTACATCAATATTTTCGTCCAGTCTCTTTGGAGGTCCGTAATTGAAACCCCTTTAATACATATAGTATTAAGAAATTGCCCTCCTAGAAAACTACACAGAAACTAGAAAGCTTAAGTGATGTACTGTCAAAGGTGAATGTTCATTGTTCTGTACTCTAACTCCTTACAAAGTGTAGTTGCTCTTTGTATGTTTAGTTGGTGGCTTTTTGTATGGACTCAGATGTGGTTATATATCAATATGGGAAGCTTCTAATTCGTGCCGGTCTACATTTTTAATTATAATCATGCATTAGGATTATGTGTTTGGGGTATATTGATTCCCTTCTTAATTCATGCTGAGCTTCTCTACCATTGATTAAATGTCAAACAATCATGCTTTATTTGCTGTCAAATTTGTGAGAATAGAGAAATTTTTTTTAAATAGAAAAATCAATTTTGAATGGATTTGTGACAGAATAAATAGAAAAGGAAAACCACAGATTTGTAACGAAATCGTCTGTCACATATTCTGTCACAATTTTGTGACAAGCAAGGCAACTGTTACAATGTCTGTCACTACTTTGTGACAGATATTCTGCACAAAACTAGTTGCAAATTTTTTACAAAGGATTGGTCACTAATTCCATCACTGATTTGTGATGGGTAATTTCTGTCATTGAGTTTGACATCTCTGTCACAAAATCCGTCAGAAACCCGTCACAGAACATATTTTCGATCACGAAAAAATTTGTGAAGAAGCAAATGTGATGGAATTGTTTTCCGTCACAAACCTTGGTTGGTGACAGAATTTTCAAGAAGTCCATCACAAAACTGTAATTTTCTTGTAGTATAATGAATTAACAGAAATAGAGACAATAGGATTTCACTTATAATATTGATTCTACTTCTTAACCCCAATATATATATATATATATATAAATTCATAGAATATTAATTGACATAAAGAGAATAAATAAGGAAGAAATGGTGGGTGTAGAAGATAGAGAGAATTGAAATGATGTTTCTTCTTTCTCTGCAGCCCACATCAACCATGCATTTATGAGAGAGAAAGTTTTCATCTTAGTGATCTAGATCATACTTAATGGCTAAGTGCAAACAGAGTTTGTCTTTGGACCAATGGTGTAACAAGTGTGAAAGTTTGAAGATTACACTAAAAGAAAAAATACTTTTAGTACCAAAAGACTATAATTCATCCTATAGTATAAAAACTAAAATAAGATTTGGAACAAAAACAAATTGATGTGGTTAACTTATATACTATTAATACTAAAAAGTATCAATATAAAAACCAACGGTGATGCCACAAGTTGAGAATTCTCAATCAACTATGAACATCCACAGAATGTACTGATGCTAAGATAGAAGTGTACAACATCAAGAAAAAGTACAGGTGAAATTAAAAAAGCAATTAATAGCACATTCAAATAATATGAAAAAGATATCTCTATAAGTAACTAAGACAGCAATTAATAGCATATTCAGATAATATAAAAAAAATATATATCTATAAGTAACTAAGACAACAAAATATATATTATACATATAACTGTAAAGGTTTGAGATTAATAAATAATCTGAAAATATAAACATTTTCCTGAAAGCTATGTACTTTAATTTGAATGGTGACAAGTGAGAAGGCTTCGGTATAAACGTTTTTTAACCTATCTGCATTAAATTGAGGCAATCAATGTAAGTTTTGGAATCACATTACAAGAAAGCAAGATAGTGTAAGAATAGAATACCTGCATCCTTGTCTCTTCCATAAAACGCTCAGGAGATGACATAGGAGACATAATCGAAGCGACTGATCTGGATATATGATTAACATAGAGTTTTAACAATATTAATTATTAAAATTTTTTTTACAAATTTTTATAAAATATAACGATTGAGTAACAAAGAATGAAATTATAGGGTTGAGTTACAAACTCAATGAACTTCTTGCACCAAAAATTATTATAACCTTCAAAATAATTCTGTATTCCTTTTCTTTGTCAAAATCATTCATTCACTCAATTAATTTGATTTAATATACAAAGCAACGATGATTTATGCTTAATTTAAAACAATATACGAATCAGAAATATGATCAATAGTCTATCACGTATACCTTTATTTGGTGAATCATTGATTAGATTTGTAGAAGTTGTATTCATCTTTTCTCTATTAGTTTTATCGGCATCTTCGTCTTGATCACATGGTTCCATCGCCTGGATCTCTAACTTGTTCCAGCAAATGGAGAAAGAAAAAGAGAAAGAAACCCTAAGTTTTGAGTTTGTAAGTGTGCGGCTAATACTTTGTAATCTAATGATTCGATGCTTTATATAGCCCGAGAACAAACCTAGGTTAGCTGTGTCGTCAAACATTATTTTAGAAGCTTCTACTCATTGTCGTTATTTTAGCTTCTTAAAAAATTGTTAGTGAAAACATTTTAGAATATTCTTTTTCCTCTTGTAATAATATATTATTATCATATATTCTTAGGGTTAATATTATTAAAAATTTATCGAACCAATATTTTCAAAGCATTAACTAAAAATATTGACAAAAGTATCATTTTTGTTCTCAAGCTTCCCATCAATTTTTAATTTCATCGCCAATGTTTTTTTACTGTCAATTTTATCCCAAAGTTTCACATTTTGGTTGATTTTATCCTATGACTAACTTCCTTCAATAAATTAACAACATGCTTCATGGTGTTTTAAATCTGAAGTTAGGATTTGAGTTTTTCTTTTGTTTTTGTTTTTTATATCAATTTTACGTAATATATCATTAGCCACGTAGAATCTTTCGTTAACGTTTGGCTAAAGTAAGAGCAAATGATAAAACCGATCAAAATATAAAACTTTAAGTTGGAACAATGTTGACAATAAAAAATCTTTGGGGACAAAATTGAAAATAAATATAAAGGTTGAAAAAAAAAAGGTGCTTTTGCCAAAAAATATTCATTTAAAAAGTAAACTAAAATACAATCTTTCAAATAAAAAATCATTTAGTTTGGTAAATTAAAAAAAAAAATATCTATTTGTATTTCTCTCTGACTTCATTAACCTCTTCTCTACCTCCAAATGCAGAGGACCATCAGGCAAAAAAAAAAAAATGCAGAGGACGAGGATCCATTCACTTGAATAATTTAGTTACAAGTTTGTCATAAACTTGACCCATGAATTTAATTTAGTTGACATAAGGCCTTTAAGATAATATATATGAGTAAATTAATGATTTGGTCTTTGAAAGATAATAAATTTTTAAATTTAGTCTCTTGAAAAAAGAAATTATAAGATTTAGTCCTTGAAAGATGCAATTACAATCAATTGAGCCCTTTTGTTAAGATACTAATTCAAATTGAAATTTTTAATGTAACATCAATTACTAGGTGTATTGTCAACAAAATTTAGAATCCCATTAGATTTTTCAATGGATTTTTGTTAATATATTTGACAAAAAGACCCAATTGATTATAATTAGATAAGGCTAGTGGACTGGTCACCTGATAAGTGGACTTTCCTTCTCGTGATCCATATATTAAATTAAGGGTAAATTACATTTTGGTATCTTGTTTTATGGACCGATTTTACTTTGGTACTATGTTCTTTCACGATTTGTTACCATGTTCTATCTTTAAGTAATTTAATTATAAGATTTAGTCCTTGAAAGATGCAATTACAATCAATATAGCCATTTTGTTAAGATACTAATTCAAATTCAATAGCTAATATGAATTTTTAACTTCAATTATTAAAGTATAATGTCAACAAAATTTAGAATCCCATTAGATTGTTCATTGGATTTTGGTTAATATATTTGACCAAAAGACCCAATTGATTGTAATTAGATAAGGCTAGTGGGCTGACCACCTCTGAAATGTGAGTAACTATTAACCTTCATTATATACATGAGTGAGTCCATGAGAAATGGCACTTAGAGAATAAGACAATATGCTGAAATATTCCGTGAATGACTCATTACTCTTTCAGGGATATATACAATTGATGAGGAATAAAAACATATGTATGTCATCACCTCATTGGCTTGGAGAATAACTAACAAAGCTACTAGACAAATANATAATAATAATAATAATAATAATAATAATAATAATAATAATAATAATAATAAATCATATAGCTAGTTTGCAATAATAATAAATAAAATAATATTAATTAACTATAATTTCATTATTTTGACATTTTCAAAATTTTTGAAGCAAACACATTTTCATAATTTTTATTTTCAAAATGATATTTTAACTTTGCAAACCAAATACAATTTCAAAACATTAAAAATTATAAAATTGAAATTATTTTCAAGAAATAAAAATAGAAAATATTTTCATAAACCAATCAGCCCTTACCTTTTCTACTTTTCCTAACCTAATCCCAATTGTTCATGTAATAACTTTGTAAATTTTATAGTTAAATTTTATTAATTATAAATCATTTATTTAAAATATTAGTTATATTTTTATTTATATATTTATAATGTCATTCAGTTCAATGTTTTATTAAATTTATATACAATGTCATTCAGTCTATACAAACTGATAAAACTCAAATGAGAAACCGATATTCAAACTCAAATTAGAAACTGCTACGTAGAAAACTTTTAAACTTAAATTCGATATACAAGCTCAAATATTTAATTGATATACTAACTCAAACAAGAAACCAATATTCAAACTCAAACAAGAAATTGGTACATAGAAAAATTTAAAACTTGAAGTGATATACAAACTCAAACCTTTAACCGATTATGTACAAACTCAAACAAGATATCAGTATTCAAACTCAAACAAGAAATTGTTACAAGGGCAAAAATGGATTATTGGTAATGGGGAGAGTGCCAAATTTTGGCTTGATAGCTGGGGCAATAGAGATGAACCTTTAATTCATAACCTTGGGATGTTTATTCTGTTTAATAAGGTCTCTTCTTCTGTAAAGGACCTAAGTACTAACTAGGGATGATGGTAACTGGAACCTTGAATACCTTAGTTCAATGTTAAATCAGGACTGTATTAAGACTTTCTATTCTGAACCTTGCCCTGCGACATCTAAGGGGATGGATCTCTGTGTTTGGGGGAGGTACTAGTAATGGGGGTTTTATTATTGTGAACTCTGCTTACATGATTATGACTAAAACTCATCCTAAACATCAATTATTTATTAAAATCTTGAAACTTGATATCCCTGAAAGGGTGAGACATTTTATCTGATTTCTTGCTCACAATAGGATTCTCACTAATGAATTATGTAATAAATGGTTTGGGGGCTTACCTTGGTGTAGGAAATGTCCCAATGTGATTGAAACTACTCTTCATGTTCTTCGTGATTGCCCAGTGGCCTCCACGGTTTGGAATTCTTTGATTGATTCTAGACACACGAGAGACTTTTTTGGGTCAGAGCACACTAATTGGATTTTATCGAATTTAAATAACAATTTTGATACAGGTGGAGAAATTGTTGGGAATTCTAGGCGCCTAACGCAGCGGAAGCAAATATAAAACTTAAAAATAAACGCGCCAAGTCCTAAAATTCCTGAACGGATCCGCTAGATGAATTTAAAACCTGTTAAGATAGTGGTATACCTCACGAGTTCCAATCGGTTGGTTGTACAAGGCGCGTGCTAGGAGTCGACTCACAGCGTTCTCCCTCTACCGGTGATCCACACGAACAGTTTTTCGGGCACCAAGGTGCTAGCCTTTCGTTCTTTTCTCCAAAAGAACCAGGGACTCGTTCTACAGTGTTTGAATTCAAGAACTCCTTCTTGAATACAAGGACAAGGTGGCGCCAAGAAGAAAACCTCACAAGAACTCTTTTTTGTTTTTCCTTCTCTCACAAAAACCCTAGTTTTAATGGTGGAATTCGAATTTTCCCAACACCTTGGGCAAAATCGATTTTTCCTCTCTCTAAGACTAAAGTGCGATTTTTCTCTCTCTCTACAAGGAGGAAGACAAAATCACAAAGTGAGCTAGGGTTAGGAGGCAAGTCGACTTGCTCCCTATTTATAAACACAATTTTTGGTGATTTTAATATTCCTAAAATCATGACATTACAATAATATTATAATTTTAGGACTTGAATTTTTAA
Source organism: Chamaecrista fasciculata (assembly GCA_003254925.1). Taxonomy (NCBI): domain Eukaryota; kingdom Viridiplantae; phylum Streptophyta; class Magnoliopsida; order Fabales; family Fabaceae; genus Chamaecrista; species Chamaecrista fasciculata. The sequence goes on along the minus strand of QANZ01052502.1, from coordinate 21,834 downwards.
TTAAAATATTACCTTAATATTTCAATTTAAATTCAAAATGCAATCTCTGAGAATCAAATGGAAGATCAAATCTTCCCATGGGACCCACAGAGCAATGCGCCATCTCCTCCACCTTTTATCTTGGAATTTTATAAATCAAAAACATTCCTAACAATTAGGAAGTCATGATTCTCCAAAGATTTCGAGTTGAGATCTCACCAAATCTATTTGATTCAAATCTTTTGATATCTCCATCAAATCTTTTGAATTCAAACTTATGATTTAAATTAATAAAACAATTTTATTAATCTAAATACCACATATGAGGCGCCACCCTCAAATAATATTGGGGAATTTTATAAATCAATAATTTCCTAACTTTTAGGAATCTTATCTGATTTATTTTTCCCTAATATTTTAATTGTAAATAATTAATCCCTATTAATCATTTAACAATTATTATATTTAAACTTGTCCCACAAATTTAAATATTTCACAACTGTAGATTAATTAAGACAAGACTTAATGTCCCAGACATTTTGCTATGTCTTAAATTGTGCCACCGGAGTGACCCACGAATTAACCCTAATTCGTGTCCCTTTAAGCGGTGTCCTGATCCTGCTCATGTGTGACCCAGCAGGCCCCACGTGAAGTTGGCAGCAAGCCATCTCTATGACCTACAAGTCGTGAGCAGACTCTAGCAAGCCATCACGACTACCCAAAACACGTGAGTTATTGTTTTTACCAAAACCGACTTAACCTTAGTACCACCTTGTCATAGACCCTATTGTCACACGATATCTTGGTCATGGATTAGGCACAGGAAAGTCATCCATAATCCAAACCTCAACTTTCTCGATTTCCTGAGTAAGTCCCAATTCCCAGCGTGGCCACGCATTTCCTGGACAGACTCATCGAGGGCGCCAGTTAGATATCTCTCATTTAATGAGGGACAAAATCCCATCTTGGCCAATCCACATTCCTCAGCACGGCAATCAACCAAACCCGTACTTAGCCCTTATGGCTACCCTGTTACGGGCAACGTTAGACTAAGCCAAAGTCTGACAACTGCAACGCCGGAATAATGATGACCTCAGGTCTAAGGCGTCGTGACAGGTGTACAGGAGAGGCAAGCTGATGACTAAACCCATGCAGGACTCTCCGGGTCAGTCCAGCAACTCGTAACCCCTTACGTAATTGCACCATGACTCTCGTTCCAGCATCTAGTGCATGCATCTCTATGCACCGAGGTCATGCTGGTCTTAGTTCATTTTCGCTCCCACGAAAACAATCGACCAGGGACAGATTTAGATTAATTATCTCATAATTAATCACGGACGCTATCATAGTAAACATGCTAATTATGATAACAAAATAATTTATCTCTATAAATTAAATCAAATGTTCATAACATTTCACATGCCGCTCATGTATGACCCTTACAAGAGGCTTTGTCAGAGGATTAGCAACGTTATCCTCGCCTGCTACTTTACATATCTTCACATCACCTCTGTCAATCATCTCTCTGACAAGGTGAAAACGTCTGAGTATATGTTTGGTCCTCTGGTGGGACCGTGGCTCCTTGGCTTGTGCAATAGCACCACTATTGTCACAATACAGGGTAACGGGATCAGAAATGGTCGGAACCACACCAAGCTCGGAGATGAAATTTCTAATCCACACAGCGTCCTTTGCTGCATCCGATGCTGCAATATACTCGGACTCCATTCAGGAGAAACACATATCCTAACTGCGATTTAAAGTCATCTTGGTCGGTTTGGAAACTAGCATCTGTGTAACCCCTTACACTCAGCTCCTCATCAGTTCCACCGTAAACCAAGAACTCATCCTTAGTCCTTCTCAAGTACTTAAGGATATTCTTGACAGTGATCCAATGATCCTCACCAGGGTCTTGTTGGAATCGATTCGTCATGCTTAGGGCAAACGACACATCGGGTCGAGTACATAACATGGCATACATGATGGATCCTATTGCCGAAGCATAAGGAATTCCACTCATGCGCCCTTGCTCAACAAGTGTTCTGGGACACTGTTTCTTGCTCAGGGTCATCTCATGATTCATCGGTATGAATCCCTTCTTGGAATCTTGCATATTGAACCTCTTCAATACCTTATCCAAGTACGTACTCTGACTCAATACAAGAAGCCTACGACATCTATCTCTATAGATCTTAATGCCTAGAATATAGGCAGCTTCTCCTAAGTCCTTCATTGAGAAAGATTTTCCTAACCAGGATTTTATAATCTCTAAGGTTGGAATATCATTTCCAATGAGTAATATGTCATCGACTTATAGTACCAAGAACACAATTGTGCTCCCACTAACCTTCTTGTAAACACAAGGTTCATCAGGGTTTTGTAAGAAGCCAAACTCTTTGACTACTTCATCAAAACGGTGATTCCAACTCCTGGATGCTTGCTTCAATCCATAAATGGATCTCTGAAGCTTGCATACCATGTCTGGTGCCTCAGGACATACAAACCCCTCGGGTTGTATCCTATACACATCCTCGGGCAGCCTTCCATTAAGGAACGCTGTTTTGACATCCATTTGCCATATCTCATAGTCATAATATGCGGCTATGGCAAGGAGGATCCTAATGGACTTGGCCATTGCAACAGGCGAAAACGTTTCCTCATAGTCTATGCCATGACGTTGCGTAAATCCCTTCGCAACCAGCCTCGCCTTGAAGACGTTGACATTGCCATCCATGTCTGTTTTCTCTTTGAAAACCCACTTGCACCCTACGGGTTTTACCCCTTCGGGTAGAGCGACCAAGGTCCATACCTTGTTGTCGTACATAGATTGCATCTCAGCCTTCATGGCTTCAACCCATTTCTCAGAGTTGGGATCTACGATGGCCTCTTGATAGGTGGTGGGTTCACCATGCTCCGTGAGCAACACATCTCTGTTTTCAGTCACGAGACACGTCAGAGGCGCAGACGGAAACTGGAGAAGTTCCACAAGAGGTTGTGGAAGCTGCTCCACAAACACAAGGACCACGGAGGTCTGATAGAACACGTTTTCAACCAGAGAGATATTACGGATTTCTCGTGGATGAAAACAAGGATGTGTTGCTCACGGAGCGTGGTGAACCCACCACCTATCAAGAGGCCATCGTAGATCCCAACTCAGAAAAATGGGTTGAAGCCATGAATGCAGAGATGCAATCCATGTACGACAACAAGGTGTGGACCTTGGTCGCGCCACCTGAAGGGGTAAAACCCGTAGGGTGCAAGTGGGTTTTCAAGGAGAAAACCGACATGGATGGCAACGTTACTGTCTTCAAGGCCAGGCTAGTTGCGAAGGGATTCACGCAACGTCATGGTATAGACTATGACGAAACGTTTTCGCCTGTCGCAATGGCCAAGTCCATTAGGATCCTCCTTGCCATAGCTGCATATTATGACTATGAGATATGGCAAATGGATGTCAAAACAGCATTCCTTAATGGAAGGCTGCCCGAGGACGTGTATATGATACAGCCTGAGGGGTTTGTATGTCCAGAGGCTCCAGACATGGTGTGCAAGCTTCAGAGATCCATTTATGGATTGAAGCAGGCATCAAGGAGTTGGAATCACCGGTTTGACGAAGTAGTCAAAGAGTTTGGCTTCTTGCAGAATCCGGACGAACCTTGCGTTTACAAGAAGGTTAGTGGGAGTACTATCGTATTCTTGGTACTGTATGTCGATGACATACTACTCATTGGAAACGATGTTCCAACCTTAGAGATTATTAAATCTTGGTTAGGAAAATCTTTCTCAATGAAGGACTTGGGAGAAGCTGCCTATATCCTAGGCATTAAGATCTATAGAGATAGATCTAGGAGGCTTCTCGGATTGAGTCAAAGTACATACTTGGATAAGATATTGAAGAGGTTCAATATGCAGGAATCCAAGAAGGGATTCATCCCTATGAATCATGGCTTGACCTTGAGCAAGAAACAGTGTCCGAAGACACTTGTTGAGCGAAGGCGCATGAGTGGAATTCCATATGCCTCGGCCATAGGATCCATCATGTATGCCATGTTATGTACTCGACCGGATGTGTCATTTGCCCTAAGCATGACGAGCCGATTCCAACAAGACCCTGGTGAGGATCATTGGATCGCTGTCAAGAACATCCTTAAGTACTTGAGAAGGACTAAGGATGAATTCTTGGTGTACGGTGGAACTGAAGAAGAGCTATGTGTAAGGGGTTACACAGATGCTAGTTTCCAAACCGACCAAGATGATTTTAAATCGCAGTCAGGATACGTGTTTCTCCTGAACGGTGGCAGCGTGAGCTGGAAGAGTTCCAAGCAAAGCACGATTGCTGATTCTACAACGGAGTCCGAGTATATTGCAGCATCGGATGCGGCAAAGGAGGCTGTGTGGATTAGAAAGTTCATCTCCGAGCTTGGAGTGGTTCCGACCATTTCTGATCCCGTAACCCTGTTTTGTGACAATAGTGGCGCTATTGCACAAGCCAAGGAGCCACGGTCCCACCAGAGGACCAAACATATACTCAGACGTTTTCACCTAGTCAGGGAGATGATTGACAGAGGTGATGTAAAGATATGTAAGGTAGCAGGCGAGGACAACGTTGCTGATCCTCTGACTAAACCTCTTGCAAGGGTCATACATGAACGCCATGTATCGTCGATGGGGATTAGACACATTGATCAGTGAACCTAGAGTAGGAAGAGCTAGATTAATGATTGTACCCTAGTGCAAGTGGGAGTCTGTTGGAGATTGTGCCCTAGGGCCAATCATTTTATTTGATAAATATGTTGTGAACATATTATTAATTTATGGAAGATAAATTAATGTGTTGTCATATCATTTGCATGTTTACTATGATAACGTCCATGATTAATTATGAGATAATTAATCTAAAATTGTCCCTGGTCGATTATTTTTGTGGGAGCAAAAATGAACTAAGACCAGCATGACCTCGGTGCATGAGATGCACGCACTAGATGCTGGGACGAGAGTCATGGTGCAATTACGTAAGGTGGTTACGAATTGCTGGACTGACCCGGAGAGTCCTGCATGGGTTTAGTCATCAGCTAGTCTCTCCTAGTACGCCTGTAGCGATGCCTTTGACCTGAGGTCAATGACTATTCCAGCGTTGCAGTTGTCAGTCTTTGGCTTAGTCTAACGCTGCCCGTAACAGGGTAGTTATACGGGCTGAGTACGGGGCTGGTTGATTGCTCTGCAGTGGAATGTGGATTGGCCAAAATGGGATTTTGTCCCTCATTAAGATGAGAGATATCTAACTGGCGCCCTCGATGAGTCTGTCCAGGAAAATGCGTGGCCACGCTGGGATTTGGGACTTACTCAAGGAATCGAGAAAGTTGAGGTTTGGATTATGGATGACATACCTGTGCCTAGTCCATGACCAAGATATCGTAGGACAAACGGATCACGTACACGGAGGTACTGAGGTTAAGTCGTTCTTCCGGTTACCGAACGATAACTCACGGATTTTGGGTAGTTGTGATGGCTTGCTAGAGTCCGCTCACAACTTGTAGGTCATGGGGATGCCCTACTGCCAACTTCACGTGGGGCCTGCTGGGTCACACACGAGCAGGAACTGATCACCATTCGAGTGGGACACGAATTAGGGTTAATTCGTGGGTCACGCGAGTGACACGATTTAAGACACAGAGGAAATGTCTGGGACATTAGGTCTGGTCTTAATTAATCTACAGATGACATATTTAGATTTGTGGGACAAATTTAAATATTAATAATTGAATATAATTAATGAGATTAATTATAGGCAATTTAAATATTAGGAAAATAATTCTGGATAATGTTCCTAAGAGTTAGGAAATTATTGAATTATAAAATTCCTAATAATTAAATAGGAGGGTGGCGCCTCATTGGGATAATTTTGGGTTAAATAAAATTGTTTTATTTAATTCAAATATTATTTGAAATTCAAATGGAGATTTGAAATTCAAAAGATTTGGTGAAGATCTTTTAATATCTTTGGTGAATCAAAAATTAGAGGTTTTTGATTAATTAAATTCCAAGGATAATTGGGAGGGGTTAGGCGCCATCTAGGTGGGTCCCATTGGGAGATTTGATCTCTCAATTTGATTCTCCAAGATTGCATTTTGAATTTAAATTATAATATTAAGGTAATATTATAATTATAAATCCAGGCCTAAAATAATTATATTATCAGAATATCTTTATTTTAGGAATTATTAAATCACCAAATATCTTCCCTATAAATAGGGTGCAAGTCGACTTGCCCCATATGCTAAGGATTGAAACCCTAGTTTATTTTTCCTCCTAAGAGTTAGAGAGAGAAAAATTCCTTTGCACACACTATAGAGAAAGTCGACTTTCTCTAAGAGTTAGAGAGAGAATTCGATTTTGCTCTAAAATTAGGGTTTTGAGAGAAGAATAGGCAAGAAGGAGTTCTTGTGGGGGGATTCTTCTAGCGCCACCTCCATTGCTGAATTATCAAGAAGGAGTTCTTGAAATTCAGAGGTCTGTAGATTGGTCCCGGAAATTCTTTTGAGAAAAGAATTTGGAGGCTAGCACCTCGGTGATCAAGGAAACTGTTCGTGTGGATTACTGGCAGAGGGAGAACTCTGGGAGTGGACTCCGTGGAACTCGCCCCGTACAACCATCGATTTGAAACTCTGAGGTATAACACTAACCAAAAGTTTTAAATTCTACTAGCGGATCCGTTCGGGAATCATAGGACCTAGGCGTTTTTTAATTTTATTTTTTTTGCTTCCGCTGCCTTAGGCGTCTAGGATTCCCAACAATTGGTTCTCAACTTCATTTTGAAATCTCTTGAACATTTCAAAAGACTCTGACTTGTGCTTCATTAGGTAGACATTGCCATATCTACTGAAGTCGTCAATAAACGTAATGAAGTACGAGTAACCTCCTCTAGCATGAATACTCATGGGTCCACATACATCACTATGTATGATTCCCAACAAGTCAGATGCTCTCTCATTGTGGTCAGTGAAGGGCGCCTTTGTCATCTTCCCAAGTAGACAAGATTCGCAAGCATCATATGATTCAAAATCAAATGAGCTTAGAAGTCCATCTCTATGGAGCTTCTCTAGGCGTTTCTCGTTTATATGGCCTAAACGACAATGCCAAAGGTATGTAGGATTACACTCGTTAGTCTTAATCCTTTTCATATCGATGTTATAGATCTCGTTATTACGTCTTTGTTCCAATTTTAAGATATATTGGTTATCATGCAGATCTCCATAAGCATATAACACATCATCCTTATAAATTGAACATCTACCATTTCCATTCATGCAAACAAATCCTTCCTTATCAAAATAAGAAAGTGATATAATGTTAATGTTAGAACTCAGAGAAGGTACATAATAACAATTGTTTAATAACAAAATAAGCCCAGTGGGCAAAACTAGCTCGTATGTTCCTACAGCAACAATAGCAACTCTTGCTCCATTACCTACACATAGGTCCACCTCGCCTCTGCTCAGCTTTCTACTTCTTCTCAACCCCTGCACATTAGTACATATGTGAGAACCACAAGCAGTATCCAATACCCAAGTGGTAGGAGTAGACAAGTGAACGCCTATAACAAAGATACCTGAAGTAGGGGCTTCGCTCTTCTTCTTCTTCTTCTTCTTCAGATCTTCCATGTACAGCTTACAGTTTCTCTTCCAGTGTCCAGGCTTCTGGCAGAAGAAACAAACTGCATCCTTAGTGGGCTTTGCCTTCTTGGCAGGCGGTGGGTTAGGCTTAGCCGTAGGCTTGGTCCCACCAACCTCGGCGTCTCCTTTCCTCTTTCCTTTGCCCTTACCCATTCCCTTGTTCTGAACTAATAAGACAGTGCTAGGCGCCTTCTTTATAGATGCCTCAGCAGTCTTTAGCATCCCATGCAGTTCAGAGACGGTCTTCTCCATGCCATTCATATTAAAGTTTAAGACGAACTGGTCATAACTTCTAGGTAGCGAATTAAGGATCAAATCTGTCGCTAGCTCTGGCACAATGGGACAACCCAGCCTAGCAAGGTGATCTATGTACCCTTTCATCTTCAAGACGTGGGCACTCACAGATCCACCTTCTGCCATCTTGCAAGAGTAAAGAGCCTGATCTGACCATATTTCATCATATATTTTAGAGACATTTTAGGGCATTTTATATTCATTTGGGATTCATTTGCATGTCTTTATGTCCTTTTATGATGAAATATGATGCCTTGAGGTGTGACATTATTTGGACTATTTTGTGATTAATTGAGTGGTTTTCTCGGGTTTAATCTTTATTACTTGATTGATCCTCTTTATCGTGAGAATTCACTTAGTTTCTCGATATTCTTGATAGGTTTTAATGAAGTCCAAAGTGCTGAATTACTTCGAGGAAGGCTCAAGGATGTTTGGAGACGAGTTAGGGACCAAACTGAAAACAAACTCAAGTTGCTGGAAAACCCGCCGCCGGAACTGCCGCCATGCACAGCCGCGGCGGGTCCGCGGCGGGTTCGCGATAACTTATAATTAAGCAAGCCCAAGCCCGATTTGGATGATTCAGACCTAAATTTCTTGGGGATAAGCCGAAAATAACATATATGAGAGGTTCTTAGGTCATTTAAATGGGAGGAACCCTAGAGACACACTTGACACCATCTCCTTCATCCCCTCTTTTCTCCCACCTTCATCTATGGCTATTTTGGAGGCTAGGAGGCTTGTTGAAGCCGAATCTTTCTCCATGAGTAGCTAGATTCTACACCCATAAGAGGATTGGAGGAGGCCCGAGCTTGGTTCTACACTTAGGGAGTTTTACTTTACTCTTTTCATCATTTTATATTAGGGTTTGAGTTTTTCTTGGTTAGAGAACTTGTAATTCTGATATTGATTATGAATTTGAGATTGGATTTTGGATTCTGATATGTATTGATTATTCTTGTCTTGATTATGATCCGTTCAGATACGTTGTAGTTGGTTTCACTAATAATTGGGATAAGTTTATCTTTGATAACTTAGTCTGAGTTATAGAGTTGCCTGAATTCTTGATTTTATCTCGCCATTAGCTTCATTGAAGTGATTATCTTGGTTATGTTTATAATTGAGTTAATTGCTATGTTTAACGGTAGTGGACAACTTTAGTAAATGGTTTGTGAAGTAATTACTCCGATCTTTATAAGCTAGGAAGG
>QANZ01052484.1:0-16037 GCA_003254925.1 Chamaecrista fasciculata | reverse complement strand
TAAGATCCATAAAAAAAAAAAAAAGAGTAGAACAAATGGAAAACTCAGGCAACAATCATAGGTTAGAAAACCAAGGACGCGAAGAAGTTCGCCAAAATCACGGTCTAAATAATGGAAAACCTAGACCGAGAAGATCTGTTAGAGACGCCACCCGAGTATACACACATTATGAGGCAAAGTATAATGCATTACCTCAATTTCAAACTGACTTTGAAATTAAGGGACCATTATATAGGAGAATACCTAAATATCATGGTTCAGATGATGAAATCCCTATCGTCATCTAAATGCATTATACAACCATTGCCAAACTATGAAACCCGTAGGGACCCAAGTAGAGGAAGTCATATGGAAAACATTCCAGCTATCACTCGAAGGGAAGACCTTAGAGTGGTACAATCTCTTGGAAACCTATGAGAAAAATGCTTACTCAACCTGGGAAAATTTGAGACGCTCTTTCTTGGAAAAAATAATTCCCTGAATCAAAAGCTTTGCTCTTGAGGAAGGAGATATCCACGGTAGAGCAACAAAAGAAGGAAGCTTGGAATTTGATTAAAGAGGTTGCTATTAGGAAAAACAATCGGAGGAGGATTGACGAAGATGATACTAAAAAATCATTACTACAAGCCATGATGAAAAAAATGGAACAAATGACTAAAAGGATAGAAGAATTAGAAGTTGAACGAAACAATAAAACTGACTATAAAGTCTGTAATGCAATCATAAGACACAATGAGGAAGAAGTTTCAGCCATTGATTATCAAAGAGGAAACCCTATGAGAATAATCATGGATGGAGCACCCGCCAGTACTATGGATGGGAAAATTCCAATACTCGAAGCACATTAGAAAATAAGATGGCTAAGATGGAGGATAGACACAACAATCTTGAGGCAAAAGTTGAAAGATTGGGAGACTACGTAAGAGAACATACAAACTCCGTCACCACACAGCTAACACAAATGAAAGTAGAAATGCCATCCACTACAGTAATTAGCCCTAAATGGCTTAAGCCAGTAACCCTCCGAACCGGAAAAGAATTAGAAGGACCTAAGGATCCTAGGTTAGAGCAACCAAAAGAAGGACCACCATTGGAAGAAGTGAAAAGGAAGCACGGTGATCTTGAACAAGCTTTTGTTCGAGCAACCGATGTTAAGGTAAATAATATCAGTGCCCCTAGTAGTTCTGAGGCAGTTCATACCATTATCGCTAGAGAAACCGAACCTGTAGAAAACCCAGCTCAAGAGACCTTAGTGCAAACCCTAGAAGAACCTGATCCTGAAGAAATATTCATAGAGATCAAAGGTGGAGAAAACTTTAAGGCTATAATAGAAAAACACCCTAGGTATGCCCAATTCTTCTTTGGTTTTAACTATAAGAAGGAAAATGAAGAAACTCATGTTGTAAACAAATTGGAAACTAAGGTAGAAACTAAGGTAGAAACTGAGGTAGAAACTGAGGATGAAACTAAGGTACAAAACCTGCCATTTCCAAGCACTCATGTAATGACTAAGGGACAACTAGAGGATAAAAAAGATAAGGAATTAGAAGACTTATTAGGAAAACTAAAAGTCACTCCACCCTTATTATATTTGATTAGGAAAGTCCCTAGATACACTAAAGTATTTAAAAACTTAGTTGAGAAAAAGAAAACATCTCAAAAGAAACTTCAACTAAGCCCTACCATTTCAGCCCTTTTAAACCCTAAGATACCTATAAAACGCAAGGATCCTGGCTCATTCACCATCCCTTGAATGATAGGAAAAGCCGTATTCAATGGAGCATTGTTGGACTTAGGAGCAGCTATCAATGTTATGCCCAAGTCAGTCTATGATTCTTTGAATATGGATGGACTCAAGGACACAGACTTGATTCTGCAATTAGCCGACAAAAGCAGCAGATGTCCCCTAAGAATAGTAGAAGATGTCTTAGTCAAGGTGAAAGGTCTAATCTTTCCCGCTGAGTTTTATGTCCTAGACACCGGTGGCAATAGAGCTACCGATTACACTATAATTTTAGGTAGACCTTTCCTACAGACCGCTAATGTCAATATTAGCATGAAGGATGGAAAGATCACAATGGATAATGGACATCAAAACATCACACTCACGATGTACGAGGCGGAGAAATCCGACGAACACTCCGTGTTGGAAAGACAAAGTATTTGTATATCCAATAAAACCCTAGGAGAAAGGCCAAAGAAGGAGGAACTTGAATTTGAAACTCTTTTAAACTTAGAACCTCCTGACCCTGGCTTGCATATACCTGAAATAGACCTTGGAGACATGAACATTAGTTCACTTTCATGGAAGAGGAGGAAGACCTTATAACTTCCAAAGTAAAAGAGAAACCAGCACTTAGAGAAAATATTTCAAAGCACAAGGCTGTGTGGCAGCCTGTGCGCAAAACTAACCCAACTATAGCCCCATGCTATAGTGTTTCTAATTTTGCAGACAAGGAGATAAGAGCAACAAAAAGGCCATGAATTTCGCTCTCCATGTGCTCTTGCAAAAACTTAGGCATAGGTGCTAAATGTCTAAGTAATGAAGAATGGCTCCATAATGTAGATGCCGTGTGCAAGAACGCAACCGAAAGGATTCATGTGGACTTCATAGGCAAACACAAGGTGCTCGATCCAAAGCAAAGAGGAATAACAGTCAAGGATATGGATCAGCCCATTGGATCATTCGTTGATGATGCAGAGATCACGAAAAAAGGTACGCTCACAAACAAACATGCACTTTATCATCTTGTCATCCGAGATTACTACTATATGACTAAGCTTCATAAAACACGTAGGTTTGGGATTAATAAGAAAACTAGGTATCGACCACGCATAAAACTTAAAAACCTTAAAAATAGGAAGGTGGTGCGAAACCCTATCCGAGCCACACTCTTCAATGATGAGGATGGCAACCGATGTGGACAAAGGATCTCTGCCAAGCGAAGAATAGGTGGATACCTCGTGAAGATCCGCCAAGAAACCTTCAGGCCACCCTAAAGATGTTCCGCGATGCCTTTTTCCCACTTACACGGTTTCCGCGTAAGTGAGGGGGTAGAAGAGGGTTATCCCAACCGTAATTCTAGTTTAGGACTCTAGAATTTGTATTAGACAAATTCTAGCATTTTCATTCTTAATATTCGTATTTTTAGCTTTTAAATTTTAGTTAGAGTCTAGCTGCCACGTGACAAAAAATAAAAATTTTATAATTTTTGTTTTTGCGCCAGCACCAGCGCCGGCGGCGCACCTGGCAGCCCAACGTCAAATTATTTGAGGTGTTTAATCACGATTAAACTCTATCAAATCTGATTTAAAATTATATTTAAATCGCGTGGATTTGACGAATATATTAGGAATATCTTAGATTTACACCCTATAAATACCCCATTAAACCTCTAGGCTTCTCACAAGTCTCTTACTCACTTCTCCAAACTTCCAAAGCTCCTAGAACACTTTCTTGAGAGCTCAAATCCTTCTCTTTTCAAGTTTCCTCTCAAATCCAAGGTAAGTCTTTCCGATTTTTCGTGAATTCGCTAGGAACTTTTAGGATTGGATCTTTTCTCAAAACCAACTTTAGGACTTCTTTCTGTCGACAAAAGAATAAATTGAGGCCTTGCTGTCAAACTTTTTGAAAAAGTCGCAAAAATATTTTGTGTTAGCGGCGCAAACCGACAGCGCAGCCCCTGTTGGAGATTATGGAACAAACGTAGTGGAAAAGGTAAAATTAAAATTTTTATAATCTCCTCCATAGGACCCACTAACTGTGTTTATACCAGTGAGATAAGATGTTTACCTAAATCATGAATGCTTCAATGATTGCAATCCCAAGAAGTCCACAGACTCGTGTCCTTCCTCTGCCGGTGATCCACACGAACAGTTTGGCAGATACTCAGGTGCTAGCCTCCAATCTCTTCTCCAAGAGATTATGGGAACCAATCTACAATCTTGAATTTCAAGAACACTTCTTGAAATATCCAAAACAAGTGGCACACTAGTTATGGAATTTTTCCCTAAAAAATTCCTCACCAAAACTCAAGAGATAAGCACAATACCAAGAACGACTTTCTTGGCCACACTCTCTAGGGTTTTCGCCTTTCCCAACTCTCACACACAACTTGCCCTTTTATCCCTAAGTTTTAGGGTTAGTTTTAAACTCTCCCTTTTTGTCTCTTGGGATATGCGACTTCTTGGTGTATTTAAAGAGTCCCAATTCCTCAAATTAGGGAATCCCAAAATCTTGATTATAAGATTACATTAATATTATAATTCAAGATTAAGAGGCAATCTCAATTTAAATTTCAAGATCATATCTTGAAACCTAAATCTAGAATGCACACTTTCCATTGGTTGGAATGAGTCAAGAGGATTTGAATTCTTAATTAAAATATAACATTAATATCTTAACTTAAAATTCAAAATGCATTCTTGAAATTCAAAATGCAAGATCAAATCTTGCATTTGAATCTCCAAGATTTCGCCGCCTACCTTGTGGTTTTATAGGAATTTAATAAATAAGAAAACAATCCTAACTCTTAGGAAGTTATAACCAACTTATTAATTTCCTTAACAAATTGAATTAAAATATTACCCTAATATCTTAATTCAAATTTAAGACTTGAATTCAAATTAACAAAATCATATTTCATTAATTAATTTCAAGAGTGAGTCGCCACCTCACTTATTCTTCAATATTAGAGAATTTAATAAATCAATAATCCCCTAAATCTTACGAGACTTAGTCAATTCATTATTCCCTAATATCTTAAATGAGAATTCAATTGTAAATAGATTAATCAAATTAACTATTTAACAATTAATATATTTAAACTTGTCTAACAAATTTAAATATTACAAATGTAGATTCTATTTAAGACAAGACTCCATATCCTAAGACATTCAACTATGTCTTAAATTGTGTCACTAAAGTGACTCACGAATTAACCCTAATTCGTGTCCCATTACAGTATCTTGATCCTGCTCATGTGTGACCCAACAGACCTCATGTGAAATTGGCAGCAAGCCATCTCTATGACTCACAAGTCGAGAGCGGACTCTAGCAAGCCATCACGACTACCCAAAACACGTGACTTATCGTTTTAACATCAACGACTTAACCTTAGTACCACCTTGTCATAATCCCTATTGTCACACGATATTTTGGTCATGGAAAAGGCATGGGAAAGTCATCCTTGTAATCCAAACCATAACTTTCTCGATTCCTTGAGTTAGCCCCATTACCCTGTGTGGCCACACATTCCTTGGACAAACTCATCGAGGGGCCCAGTGAAATATCTCTCAACTTAATGAGGGAAAAATTCCTTATTGGTCAACCATATTCCTCAGCACGACAAACAACTAAACTCGTTATTTGGCCTTCTTTTGGTATGTTTATAACAATAATATATTAGAATTTGACCAATTAACATGCTAAGGGCAACACTAAGGTATGGTGGAATAAAGTGGATAAAATGAGTTAATTAGCGTTATTTTTTATACTTTATAAATAGATGCTACTTAATGGTTTATTCAGTGTTTCACATATACAAACAGGGCCAAACCAAGAGGGAAATATTAGAATATTCCAGAAGATCGCGTTGAGGAAAAGAAATCTTTGCGTCGCCACGTGGGCCGGCGGCCCAGATTCGGTGATTCACACGGCGCAGGAATATTCCAGAATATGACGTCAGCAAATAAGCTTCAGAAGATATTGAGTCTGCGCCGTCTCTCTGGGCCAGCGGCTCAGAATGGGAAATCTCGCGGCTCAGAATATTCAGAAGTAGTAGAGTATGTTTTGCACGACTACGATTCAAGATACGAAGATATAATCGAAATATCGTAGATATTTCGGTGCGCCTTTGTATTGGGCCACCGGCGCAGCACATGACCCAAAGGCAAAATTCTTCCCTTGACTTGAGGATCAAGCACACTACTCAACACTATAAATAGAGGTCGTCATTCTACGCTCAAGGCATCAGAATCGAAATAAGAAGAAAACTCCAATTCTCTCTTTAGAATAGAATAGTTCTCATCTTAGATCATGAGTAACTAATTAGGTAGATACTTGAGGAATGCCTCAAGGATGTGACTTGAAATTACCATGTTTCGTTGATTAAGTCCAGATGTTGATGTTGCATTTATGAGGTATGACTAACTCTTTCAAGTGTAATTGTTAAAGTTTGTTATATATAAGTTGTAGATCATATTTCATTAAAGTAATGGGACCTTGACGTTCTCAGAGTCTGTCTCTCTCACGATTAATGAAGTAGCTCTTTAGGGTTTGCTAAAGAGTGCTTTACAATAACTTGTTTACATAATTAGGATCGTCATTGATATATATATATATACATATGTTTGTTTATTTTTCCGATGTGACAATAATATAGATTGTCCCGATGAGCTTTGGCAAATTGCTCATGAATCCAGTAATAGATGACTTACCTATCCTAACCTTGTACCCTCTCTATTGTTTGATTTATTGTGTTTATAGTTTAAATACATGTTCTAACATAGAAAAATAAATGCATATTCATTATCTAATCTTTGTGATGAACGAACTATGATAGTCCGTCTCTAGGGTTTTCTCTCAAGTATTGTTTTGACTCTTAAATATCATATTAAATCGTGACAACGCTCAAGAACAGAAGTCTTCGTCACAATTCTTCTTACCTCATCACATTGATTTCTGTGAGAGTTCGACCTTGGGTACGCATATATACTATATTTTAATAAATATAGTTTATACTTGCTAGACTCGAGTATAAATTAAATTTGACTCGCTTGACACCTTCCGACGGGTGTCCGGTCAAGTTTTGGCGCCGTTGCCGGGGAACTCTTTCTTGAGTTCCTAAGAAAATTGTGATTTGTTTTTGATTCTTTTTTTAGAGTCTTTAATTTTTCGTTTTTGAGTCTTTGTTTTTAATTATTTTTAAATTTTCGAAATTTTGAGTCTTTATTTTTTTTAGTTAAGTCGAATTTTATTATTTTTATTTTAGTTTTGGTTTTGTTTTGAGTCTTTTATTATTTGTTTAATTTGTTTGAGTCTATTTTTATTTTATTTTATTTTATTTAATCTTTATTTTCTATAATTATTCTTTATAGTATATGCCTAGGAAACCTATAGAGCCTTTATTTCCCCTAGATCACGATTTGAATAAAACACTAAGATCCATAAAAAAAGAATAAAAGTGTAGAACAAATGGAAAACTCAGGCAACAATCATAGGTTAGAAAACCAAGGACGCGAAGAAGTTTGCCAAAATCACGGTCTAAATAATGGACAACCTAGACCGAGAAGATCTATAAGAGAAGCTTCCCAATCTAATGAACAGTATGAGGTTCGGCGTAATGTGTTCCCTCAAATCCAAACAGACTTTGAGATCAAAGGGCCACTTTTCAATGGATTACCTAAGTTCCATGGATTGGCCAGTGAAAATCCTTTTACTCATTTGAATAACTTGTATCTTCACTGCCGAACCATGAAACCCCTAGAGCCAAGCATAGAGGATGTGATGTGGAAAGTATTCCATCTCACACTCGAAGGCAAGGCGCTAGATTGGTATACTCATCTAGGAACTTATGAACGGACACCTTATTTGTCCTGGGAAAATCTTAGAAGGTCGTTTCTTGACAAATACTTTCCCGAAGCTAAAGCATCTGCCGCTAAACAGCAAATATCAGCTGTGGCACAATGAGATAATGAGACGTTACTCGAATACCTAACTAGATATCAAGACCTTTTAGTAAAGTGTCCTAATTACCAATACACTGAGGAGCAATTAGTGGAATACTTTTGTAGTGAACTTCTAGACGACGAGGCTGATCATATTGATGCCGCGTCTAATGGATCCATTACAATATTGGATGTCGAGACCGCATGGGAGCTAATCTAGGAAGTCGCCCTCAAGCGAGAAAACCGAAGAAGACGTACCTGTGCCGTCAAGGGAATAGTAACCAATGAGTCAGACCCGATGATGGAAAAGTTGGCATCAGACATGGATAGTCTAGCCATAACTGTTAAAGAGATGAATGCCAAATTGGCCTCTTCGCCAAGAAAAGTCACTCTTGTGACCGCAACTTGCTCCGTGTGCGATTCATATCAACATGGAAGTAGGGAATGTCCCCATCAACCCGAGGAAGTTTCGGCCAATTATCAACAAGGCCCTAGTCAATTTCCTAGAAGATTTAATAATAGATTTGGGACTGGAAATTATTTCCAAAACCAAAGCTTTAATAACCCAGCTCCTCAAAGACAAAACTCTTCTTCAACCGAAACTGACACTGAACTCCTCATTAGAAAGTTTGAGGAATCCAAAGCTCGAACTTCGAAGAGATTCGATGATTTTTGGCAAAGGATCGATCTTCTCTTTAGGGAGATGGACGTTATGAAAAGGAAGCACGATGATCTCAAACAAGCTTTTGTTCGAGCAGCCGATGTTAAGGTAAACAATATTAGTGCCCCTAGTAGTTCTAAGGCAGTTCATGCCATTACCGCTAGAGAAACCGAACCTGTAGAAAATCCTGCTCAAGAGACCGTAGTGCAACCCCTAGAAGAGCCTGAGCCTAAAGAAATATTCATAGAGATCAAAGGTGGAGAAAACTTCAAGGCTATGATAGAAAAACACCCTAGATATGCCCATTTCTTCTTTGGTTTTAACTATAAGAAGAAAAAGGAAGAAACTCCTGTTGTGAATGAATTGGAAACTAAGGTAGAAAACCTGTCGTTTCCAAGGTCTCATGTAATGACTAAGGAACAACTAGAGGATAAAAAGGATAAGGAATTATAAGACTTATTAGGAAAGCTAAAAGTCAATCCACCCTTATTAGATTTGGTTAGGAAAGTCCCTAGATACACTAAAGTATTTAAAGACTTAGTTGAGAAAAAGAAAACATCTCAAAAGAAACTTCAACTAAGCCCTACCATTTCAGCCCTTTTAAACCCTAAGATACCTATAAAATGCAAGGATCCTGGCTCATTCACCATCCCTTGCATGATAGGAAAAGCCGTAGTCAATGGAGCATTGTTGGACTTAGGAGCAGCTATCAATGTTATACCCAAGTCAGTCTATGATTCTTTGGATATGGACGGACTCAAGGACATAGGCTTGATTCTGCAATTAGCCGACAAAAGCAGCAGACATCCCCTAGGAATAGTAAAAGATGTCTTAGTCAAGGTGAAAGGTCTAATCTTTCCTACTGGCTTTTATGTCCTAGACACCGGTGGCAATAGAGCTACTGATTACACTTTAATTTTAGGCAGACCTTTCCTACAAACCGCTAATGTCAATATTAGCATGAAGGATGGAAAGATCACAATGGATAATGGACGTCAATACATCACACTCACGATGTACGAGGCATAGAAATCCGACGAACACTCCGTGTTGGAAAAAACGAAGTATTTGTACATCCAACAAAACCCTAGGAGAAAGGCCAAAGAAGGAGGAACTTGAATTTGAAACTCTTTTAAACTTAGAACCTCCTGACCCTGGCTTGCATATACCTGAAACAGACCTTGGAGATATGAACACTAGTTCACTTTTCAAGGAAGAGGAGGAAGACCTCATAACTTCCAAAGTAAAAGAGAAACCAGCACTTAGAGAAAATATTTCCAAGCACAAGGCTTTGTGGCAGCCTGTGCGTAAGACTAACCCAACTATAGCCCCGTGCTATAGTGTTTCTAATTTTGCAGACACGAAATTAAGAGTAGCAAAAAGGCCAAGAAACTTACTCTCCGTGTGTTCGTGCAAGAACCTAGGCATAGGTGCTGAATGCCTAAATGATGAAGAATGGCTCCACAATGTAGATGCCGTGCGCAAGAATGCAACCGAAAGGATTCATGTGGACTTCATTGGCATAGACAAGGTGCTCGATCCAAAGCAAAGAAGAATAACAGTCAAGAATATGGATCAATCCATTGGATCATTCGTCGATGATGCATGGATCACGAAAAAGGCACGCTCGCAAACAAGCATCCACTTTATCATCTTATCATGCGAGATTACTATTATAGGACCAAACTTCATAAAACACGTAGGTTAAGGATAAATAAGAAAACTAGGTATCGACCACGCATAAAACTTAAAAACCTTAAAAATAGGAAGGTGGTGCGAAACCCTATCCGAGCCACACTCTTCAAGGACGATAATGGCAACCTATGTGGACAAAGGATCTCTGCCAAGCGAAGAATAGGTGGATACCTCGAGAAGATCCGCCACGAAACCTTCAGGCCACCCTGAAGATGTTCCGTGATGCCTTTTTCCCACTTACACGGTTTCCGCGTAAGTGTGGGGGAAGAAGAGGGTTATCCCAACCCTAATTTGTAGTTTAGGACTCTAGAATTTGTATTATACAAATTCTAGCATTTTCATTCTTAGTATTCGTATTTTTAGCTTTTAGATTTTAGTTAGAATCTGACAGCCAAGTGACAAAAATAAAAATTTTTAATTTTTGTTTTGCCGGCGGCTCACCTGGTGGCCCAACGTCAAATTATTTGAAGAGTTTAATCGCGATTAAACTCTATCAAATCTGATTTAAATTTAAATTTAAATCGCGCGGATTTGACGTATATATTAGGAATATCTTAGATTTACACCCTATAAATACCCCATCAAACCTCTAGGCTTCTCACAACTCTCATACTCACTTCTCTAAAACTTCCAAAGCTCCTAGAACACTTTCTTGAGAGCTCAAATCCTTCTCTTTTCAAGTTTCCTCTCAAATCCAAGGTAAATCTTTCCGATTTTTCGTGAATTCCCTAGGAACTTTTAGGATAGGATCTTTTCTCAAAATCGACTTTAAGACTTCTTTCTGTCGACAAAAGAATAATTTGAGGCCTTGCTGTCAAGCTTTTTGAAAAAGTCGCAAAAATATTTTCTGCCGGCACCTGAGCCGGCGGTGCAAACCGACGACGCAGCCCCAAATTATGGTTTTGTTTGATCGATCGAGTTTTTGAGTGATTTGAGATGAGTTTGTAGTGCCTAGATTGTTTTTCGTAGAGTTTTCTACATTCCCGATAATTATAATATTAATTATAATTATTGACTTGTAGATCATGATTATCGCAAAGAACGCTACGTTTCTTTTGGAAAGAGGAGTGGATCTTTCAAATCCTCACATGGAGTTACTCATTCGAATTGTTTGTCAAAACGACATGGCACGAGTCTTTGAGCACCCTTGTAGGGCGAGCATTCTTCTAGTCAATGAATTTTACAAAAATGCTAGTTCATTTCGTCTCCATGCTGTTCCCCTTCGAGGAAAACTCGTTGATTGCTCTCCATTCGCAATTAACAAACTTTTCAAGCTCCCAAAAGCCTCCAATTGCTCATTTCAAGCCCGTCATCCATCACTTCCTGACGCAAGAAAATTACTTCATGGCAACGATTGGGTTTGGAATTCTAAAGGAGAGGAAGTTGGCTTCCCGCCTTCTTCCCTAACACCTCTTGAAAGAATTCTGCACCAAGTGATCAATACAAAAATCTTGCCAACAAAACACCAAGGGATGGTCACTCCCGATCAAGCTCGACTCTTAGTATATGTGCTTCATGGACTTCCCGTAGACATTGGAAAAATCATTGATAATCAAATACTTACCAATATTCACAAAAGATTTTTCCACAATCTATGGTACCCTAGTACCATATGTGCTTTAGCCCAACAATCGGGAGTGAAAATCCACCCAACCGAAAAACGTCTCAAAGGTCCCTTATCCGTTACTCTTAGTGAGGTGGCTTCACCTCTCGACGTGTATCCTAAGGAAAGCTTAGGAAGCAACTTCGTTCAGCGTTTTAAGATTAACGTTATTGAGACTACCGACACTGAATCAAAAGAGGATCCTGAGAAATATATTCCCCACTAGTCTCCCGGTCCCGAGCACGAACCCACGTTCCTTGAAAAGAAAGTGGCTAGGCTCGAGCAAACGGTGGAAGATCTGCAAGCAACAATCTCGACCCTTCAAGCTCGATTGAACAATGGAAAAGCATAAAATATCTACAATATCTAGAACACGATACATTAGTTTATGCATTAATTTTATTTGCTTTCTAGGATTAGTTTTCCATTTCACTAAAAGAAAAAACAGAAATAGCTACGAAAATTTGCTACGGAAAATTTTCCTAGCTATTCTCTAGCTAATTAGCTGTGGACTAGCTGCGGAAAAAATTTCTGTAGCTAAATTCAAGAAAGTGAGTGGCGCGCAAATGCGGGAAATTTTTGCTACCGATTAGCTACGGAATTGCTACGAAATATTCCGTAGCTAAAAAAATTCCGTAGCTAACGTTAATAGCTACAGAAAATTCCCGTACCTAATGGGTTTTTAAAAAAGATGAAAGTTTTGCTATGGATTAGCTAGGGAAAATTTCCGTAGCTAATTGTTTTTTAAAAATGATCAAAATTTTGCTATGGATTAGCTACGGAAAATTTCCGCAGCTAATGATTTTTTAAAAAAGATCAAAGTTTTGCTATGGATTAGCTGCGGAAATAGTCTGTAGCTAAATGACTTTTTTAAAAATTATAAAGTTTTGCTACGGATTAGCTATGGATACTTTCCATAGCTATTTTCTTCTTTTTCTTTTTCCAAATCCATCTAAACCCTATTACTACTTGTAATATTTTCACAAAAAAACTTACTATTAGGTCCTTAAATTTATACCAATTCTACTAATTTGGATAATTGAAATATAGAAATTGATTTTTAAAATATTTCAATTGTTAATTATTTGATCGTAATTGATGAATTTATCTTTGAATTTGAACTAATTTATACATTTTGGTCCCTGAATTTATATTGAATTTTTATTTTTTAATCTCTTAATTTGACCCAAAAACCAAATTGTTGACAATTACAATATTTTTTTTTAAAAAAAAAGGCAAAACACCCTTTCGTGCCCCTAACGTTTACGGTGATTTTCAGTTATGCCTCTAATGTTTCATTTGTGTCAGTTGTGCCCCCAATGTGAAACGTTAGTTTTAATTATGCTCCTAATTTCAATCATCCACAAACAAAACACCATTTTTGCACGATTTGAGCTCGGTTTTGATCAGATTTCATATGGGTTTTAATTTTCGGACATCACAAACTTAATTCCTTGGATCAATTTCAAAGATTAAGCTCAAAATAGCCCCAAATCCGAAGAAAATCGGACCCGATGAACCCCAAAAAGGACCAAAACGAAATGCAGCAATTCAAAGCATTTTTCTCAAAATTTCCATGTGCAAAATTATCCTTAGGAGCCGAAAATGAGTACCAATAAACTCATTTATCAAAACAAACTGTAATACAATAATTTTATGTTTTTATGTTTTTATGTTTTTTTTTATGGTCTTACAGATCGACAATTGTCTAAATATGTTGGGTCAAAGTGAACAACAATGGTCTTACAGAACGACAATGATTTTACACTTTGACTAATATGTTGGTATCGCTAGAAAAACGAAACGGTCAACTGGCGATATTGAGATTCCTCATTCGAAGGGCTCAAGAATTTTACATTTCATTTCTTTTATGTCATAATTGATAATTGAATAAATAATCCAAAAAAATCTAAATAAAATGAGTTAACAAAATGTTGCTTGGTCTTTATTGAGAACTTGAAAGCTTAAGGTTTACGGTTTAGGGTTCTTGTAATTGGTTTAATTGGTATTTTTTTATACTTGGTTCAAATTTATAAGAGAAAATCTATTATTTAGTTTTTCAATTTATCAATGAAAAGTCTTTGGGAACCAAAATATAAAAATTCAATATAAATTCAGAGATTAAAAAGTATTAATTTAGTATAAATTCAAGGACTAAAAATATAAAATTAGTTCAAATTAATGGACAAAAAATTGACAATTAAAATATTTCAGGGACCAAATCATGTATTTCTTGGACCAAATTAGTTCAAATTAAGGGACAAAAAATTGACAATTAAAATATTTCAGGGACCAAATCATGTATTTCTTGGACCAAATCATGTGTTTTAATTATTCAATGACTAATTAATTGGCAAGGTGTTAATTCAAAAGAAAATAATATATTTTGAGTGAATCCCTCCTTTTTTTTTCACTCAATCCCTCCAAATCTTTCAAGTTCCCAACACTCCCAATCTAAACCCTAAAACTTTCACTCCTTTGAAAAATCACGTTTCATTCCATCTGCCTTTTCACGTTTCACTCTTTCTCTCTCTCGCTGAAATCCTCCGTTCGCCGCTTCGGTTCACCACCTCCGTCAACCATCGTTCGTCGTCGTCATTTGTTGTACTGCCTCCGTTTGCCTCTGTTTTGCAGCATTCCTCTTCGTCGTTTGCTGTACTCTCCCAAGGTCCCACTAAACACGTGTCGCGGAGGGCGATCACCGCATTTAATGAACCAAGACTTCAATGGGCGTCGAACTGAAAACCCCCATTCACCCGTGTCTCCTCAAGGTCAAGGTAGATACGTGTCGCGGAGGGCGATCACCGCTCTACGATGAACGAGACTTCAACAGGGTGTTTTATTGACGGCATTAAAACTTAAGATTTTCTAAAAGGGTTTGATTTAAAAAGTTCCGTTTTATAGTTTAACTTTAAAACTCCTTTTAAAATTAAACGAGTCATGCTACATGTTTATTTCCCCATGTATCACATACATATAAACATGTGCACGGATCTTGCATCATATGCAAAATCCCACGCTCGTATCGTATACGTGGTTGTTGCGCTTAACAGGGTAAATAGCATGTTAAAATCGCGTCCTAAACATACATCTAGCGCTTTGTATCACATACAAACTAAATGTAAAGCAGATATATACCGTGTTTAGATATGGCCCACCTATCCTAATAATTCTCCCAAGCCAATGAGAGAATTTTTCTAAAAAGAAAAGCAAAATTATTAGAGAGTAAACCCTAGTTACATTGAGGTATAAACTGAAAAGTAAAATTACATCGGATAGAGGGAGACGACACGCAGACCGTATACACCAAAAACCTAGATCCATATCCAACACTACACAATTACATATACGAACAATTCATACAATTATGTCAAACACGGTATATTGACAACACATATCAAAAAAGATTTTTGTAGTGTGTTCAAATTACGGTTGTGCAATTTTAACATGCCTTTTTCTTGAAATTAGGCCCATAATCAATAATTATAAAATTTAGGAATCATATTCAAGAATTTTAATTATTGACCCAAAAATTTTAAAATTCATAATTTTATTAAATTTTCAGTCACCCACATAATATTATGATTAAAACACTTTTAACCATAATTATATGGGAATTTCGACTTTAGCCTAAAAATCAAGAAAAATTTTTCAAATCAATCAAATTGATTTGTTTATGTATCATATACATAAATTTGCACATTTTCCTGTAGATTCAATTTTAAGAAAAATATTCGGTTGATTTTTCGTAAAACCAAAAACAGGATTGAAATAGGTAAAACACGCCAAGCATACATCACATGTACACAAAATATGATTTTAAATCCAGGACTAGCGTGGCTCTGATACCACTGTTGGGAAATCCCGGAGCAAAACACGCAGTGGAAGCAAAAGTAAAAACAAAAATTTTTGCGCTGCCCAAGGATTTCCAACCCTGAGATCCGCTAGTTGAATTTAAAACCAGATACAAAAGTGTTATACCTCAAACTTTCAATTGGCTGGTTAAACTAGGCGAGTCTGAGAAGTCCGTTTGCAACGTCCTTCCTCCACCGGTGATCCACACGAACAGTTTCCCGAACACAAGGTGCTAGCCTTCTGTTTCTTTCTCCAAAGAAACAAGGGACTTGAATCTACAGAGTTTGAATTCAAGCAAGGTGGCGCAACAATGGAGAAGTCAGCAACAAAACTCCTTTTGTTCTTCTTTCTCTCAAAAACCCTAGAATCCCACACTTCGAATTTCTCTCTAACACCTTAGAAGAATTCGACTTCTCTCTCTAGGAAGGTGGGTGGCGAATTTTCTCTCTCTACAAGGATGAAAATCGACTTTCCAAATGAATTAGGGTTTCTCACATGTACATATGGGCTGGGCGACTTTAGGCTTATATAATTACCAAAATTATGGTAATTTTA
>QANZ01052481.1:0-12225 GCA_003254925.1 Chamaecrista fasciculata | reverse complement strand
AGGCTAGCACCTAGGCATCTGCCAAACTGCTCGTGTGGATCACCGGTAGAGGAAGGACACTCAGTGGACTTCTCAAATTCGCGAATACGATAAGTCACCGATCAAAACTAGGTAAACATCTTTTCTTACTTAGTATAAACATAGTTAGTGGATCCTGGAAGGAATCACAGAGTTAGCTTTTAGTTTTATTTGCGTTTTAGTCCAAAAATTTTTAATTTCTTCAGCTGCGCTCCCTCTGTGATTTCCCAACAACAGTCCCATAAAGATCTAAGAGTCACATATGATGTGATTGGTAAAGAGTTACCTACCTAAATAACCAAAATGTGTATGATCGCCCTCAGCGACGGTAAATTTTGGTGAAATATGGGTCTTAGCCACCAATAATAAATTTTACTGGGTTTTATAAAATGGTGGACATATATGCTAATCAAAATTCATATCTTTTGAAAATTGTAGAATCAAATGGCAACTAGTAGTTCAACGTTTTCACTACGACCTATCCTTGAGAAGGATAAGCTGAACAGAACGAACTTCCTCGATTGGTTTCGTAATCTGAGAATTGTTCTCACCCATGAGAGGAGATTGTATGTTCTGGACAAACCGATCCCTCAAGAGCCTGCCAAGGGCGCTCCAGGGGCTGAATGGAGGGCTTGGGAGAAGCCCTTCGACGACTCGCTGGAGGTCTCTTGTCTGATGATAGACACAATGATTCCAGAGCTTCATGAAGGCTTGGATCAATTGATGTCATATGAGATGATTATGCGTCTCAAGGAAATGTTCCGCTATCAAATCAGACAAGATAGATATGAGACCACGAAAGCTCTTTTGTCTTGCAAAATGGCTGAAGGTGATTCTGTTGGTTACCATGTCACTCACATGAGAGGGTACCTAGATCATCTTGAAAGGCTGGGATTCCCTGTTCAACCTGAGATTGCCGCAGGCATAATCCTGTGCTCACTTCCTAAGAGCTATGACTCGTTTGTCAGAAGCTACTATAGGAGAGGAACAGAGAAAACAGTTTCTGAGTTGCAAGGAATGCTCAAGTCAGTTGAGGCATCCCTGATTTAGAAGAGGGAAAGGAAATTGAAGGGCAAAGAAAAGATGAAGGGAATCGAGCTGGATGGTGAGACCAAGCCAGAGGACGACCCTAATCAATCACCTGCCAAGAAGGCAAAGCCCTCAGAGGAAGTATCTTGTGCTTTCTGTCAAGTTTCAGGACACGCGATGAGAAAGGGCAAGTACTACTGGGAAGATCAAAAGAAGAAGAAGTGCGTTCAAGCCTCTACTTCATGTATCTTTGTTAACCTTCTTTTCTACTTAACCACTTAAGTATTGGATACGATATGTGGTTCTCACATTTGATGTGCAGGGTCTTCAGAGACAGTAGAAAACGAGGACGTAAGCGATATGGACCTGGAAGTGGACAATGGAGCAAAGGTTGCTGCCAATGCTACTGAAGGACCATGAGAGCTTGGATAGCCCTAGGGCTAGTTTATTGTTATTCTTTAAAGTTTTGAACATTATTTTCTCCTTATAGAGATAAGGAAGATTTTATGTAAACATTAAAGATTGGTTTCTTCTTTAATAAAGTAATGCTTGTTTGCTTATGAGATTTGCAAAAATCATTATGTCTTAAATTAGAAACAATAACAATATTCATAACATTGATACAAGAAGGGGATTAAGATTAACGAATCTAAATCCTACACACTTTTGGCAATTGTCGCCTTGTCCATACAAGCAAGAAAGGCCTTTGGGAACCTTCATATAGATGAACTTCCAAAGCTCACATGATTGTGAATCATATGATGCTTGCAAGTCTTGTTTAAAATGGAAAGATGACAAGTGACATTCCTCTGTTGACCACAGTGATAATGTCTGACTTTTGGGGAAACATACATAGTTGATGTATAAGGACCCACAAGTAGTTAAGCTAAAAGTAAATGAACTCTTACTAACTGCTTCAAAAAAGGTAGATCTACGGCTACCTTCTTGAAACACAAGTCAAGAGACCTTTTGAAATAGAGATTTGAAAGAGAAGTAGAGAATTAACTTGACAAGAAAATCAAGTTACTCGATTTGATCGAGGGAACAACAATTTGAGTCAAGATATAAGTTTAAACATCTTAGAAGATGTGAGATGGTCTCACAACTTGCTCTTCCTAAAACCCATAGAGATGGAGTTTTGAGGAAAAGTATCAAACCCTATGGGATAAGGTTTGATCTATGATGAATCTAATTGATTTTCTGCCAACCTCTAAAGGGTGTGCTCTAGAAGCTGTTGACTTCACACTTAACCATTTCGTCTAAGAGACGCCATATGTGATATGGTATGGGAAGAGTCCCATAAATGATTTGTCTCAAACTTTGAGGACTTCAGAGTTTATAATAAGCCAAGGTCAGATTATAAACTGTCCTCAAAACCCTCAAGAATGTGCTTGTGGGATACCCTAAGAACGCATAAGGGATATCGAGTCAAACTACCCACCTGATTACAAAAGGGTTTGTGAGTCAGAGGTGAATACCTTTTAGAAAGGAATTCTTTGTTTCCAAAAGAAACAGTGGGAGTAAGATGAATCTTGAAGGAGTTCAAGGTCCACAAGACACTTGAGTGGCGCAGATGAAAATTAGAGAAGATCCACAAGGAGTTGTGGAAGCTCCTCTAAAGCATAAGGACAACGAAGTTCTGATTGAACACGTTCTCAGTTTCAAAGATGGGGATCTTTGGTTATTGAGAGCAGGGATGTGTTGCTCTAGGAGCGTGGTGAGCCCGCCACCTATCGAGAAACTTTTATCATTGCTTTGGTAAAGATGTCAAAAGGGTTTGACTTCTTTCAAAAAACCTTGATAGGTCCTATGTTTCCAATAAGGTTAGTGGGAGCACGATTGAATTCTTGGTGCCATATGTCATTGACATATCGCTAGTCGAAAGTGACATTACTATATTGAGGATTGTGAATCCTAGATGAGTAAGTCACACTCGATGAAGGAAAGAAGTGGCCTATAGTGTAGGCAACAAGAATCTATGGTGATAGATCTTGGAGACTTCTTGAATTGAGTCAAAGGTACGTTCTTGGATAAGATACTGAAGGAGTTCAGTATGCGAGATTTCAAGAAGAGATTCATACCGATGAATCACGTTTCGGTCCTTAGCAAGAATTAGTGTTTCCTGAAACACGTGATGAGCAAAGGACACATGATTGGCATCCCTCATGCTTTGGCAAAAGGATCCATCATGTTGTACCAGACTCAATATGTCCCTTGCCACTTTGAATGACGAGCTGTGACCCTGTTGAGGTCCCCGGGAAGCTGTCATTAGGGTCCCTAAGTACTTATGAAGCACTGAGGACAAATTCTTGGTTTATGGTAGAATTAGTGTAAGGTGTTACACAAAGCCCATTATTCAAGCCAACCAAGACTGATCGCAGTTGAAATGTATTCCCTGAACGTAGTAATCGTAAAGTTGGAATGGTTCCAAGCAGAGTACGATTACTGATTCTACAAAGAATGGGTTTGTCGCGTAGAGACGCAGACTGTAAAACAAGTGTCTGAAGTACACTTGGTGGTCAGCCTGTGGGTCAGGAAGACACCAAGAGGGAAGGAGTTCCCCACTGATGTTCCGACAGTGATAAGCGCTCAGACAAGATCACCTAGAGATGGTGTTATTGAGATATGATAAACATAGCAGTCGAGGATATTTTGCCAAATCCTCTGTATGAAACCCCAGCACAGGTCTTACATAAGTACTATGTAATGTCAAGTGGGAATTAGACGCATTAATGGATGTTCCTAAGTGTTAGGAACAGTTTGATTAATGATTGTACCTAGTGCAAGTGGGAGTTTGATGGAGATTGTGCCCTAGGGCCAATCATCATATAGATATGTTGTGAACATATCAATTAATTTATAGAGATAAATTAATGGTTATCACATTATTAGCATGTTTACTGTGATAACAGTCCGTGATTAATTATAAGATAATTAATCTAAAATTGTCCCTGGTCGATCATTCGAGTGGGAACTTGAATTGAACTAAGACCAGCATGACCTCGGTGCATAGGGATGCATGCACTAGATGCTGGTACGAGAGTCATGGTGCAATTACGTAAGGAGTTACGAGTTGCTGGACTGACCCGGAGAATCCTACATGGTTTTAGTCATTAGCTAGTTTCTCCTGGTACACCTGTCACGATGCCCTCAAGACCTGAGGTCTTCATCATTCCGGCGTTGTAGTTGTCAGACTTTGGCTTAGTCTAACGTTGCCCGTAGCAGGGTAGCCATAAGGGCTAAGTACGGGTCTGGTTGATTACCGTGCTGAGGAATATGGTTGACCAAGACGGAATTTTGTCCCTCATGGAGATGAGAGATATTTTACTGGGCCCCTCGATGAGTCTGTCCAAGGAATGTGTTGCCACACTAGATTTTGGGGCTTACTCAAGGAATCGAGAAAGTTGGAGGTATGGATTTTGGATGACCTCTCCATGCCTAATCCATTACCGAAATATCGTAGGACAAAATGGGAATTGACAAGGTGGTACTGAGGTTAAGTCATTTCGGCGTTAAACGATAACTCACGTATTTTGGGTAGTCGTGATGGCTTGCTAGAGTCCGCTCTCGACTTGTAAGTCATGGGGATGACTTGCTGCCACCTTTACGTGGGGCCTACTGGGTCACACAGGAACAGGATCAAGATGCCAATTCGGGACGCGAATTAAAGTTAATTCGTGGGTCACATTAGTGACACCGTTTAAGACATAGTTGACTGNACATTGGTGACACCGTTTAAGACATAATTGACTGTCTGGGACAGGAAATATCGTCTTAAATAAATATCTACAGATATATGATATTTAGATTTGTGGGACAAATTTAAATATATATGGATAATAATTATTAAATAGATAATGTGATTATGCTATTTATAATTATATTCCTATTTATGATATTAGGAATAAATAAATTAGATAAGTTTCCTAAAAGTTAGGAAATTATTGATTTATTGAATTCACTAATATTAGGATAAATAGGAAGGAGGATGGCGCCTCCTATAGGCCTATTTTAATTAATGGAAATGTTTTATTAATTAAAGTTATGGCTTGAAGATTTGAAATTCAAATAGATTTGATCTAGATTTCAAATGATTGAATTAGATATTAGTGTAATATTTTAATTCAATAATTATATATATATAGGGAAGTCGAATTTTAGGTCTATTTGGATTAAATATTAATGTAATATTTTAATTCAATAAAAGGCTTAAAATTCGAATTGGAGATTGACTTAAGATATTATGGTAATATCTTAAATCAATATTGTTGGAAAATAACAAATTAGTTATAACTACCTAATGGTTAGGTTTGTTATTTTAGTTTATTAAATTCCAACTTAAAGCCTAGGACTTGGCGCATGGGAGGGAATCTCCTTGGGAAGATTTGATCTTCCAAATTGATTCTCCAAGATTGCATTTGGATCCAAATTATAATATTAAGGTAATGTTATAATTAGGAATTCAAGTCCTAAAATCATGATATTAGTGTAATCTCATGATTTAATAATTTGATAATTATTTAATTTTGGGAAACCCTAATTATAATTATCAAAGCCTAAACCCTATATATAGATATAGAGCATAAGTCGACTTAAGCACTACACTCTCATACCTTGGGAATTTCGACTTTAGCTAGCAAAGTTCACAAGATCAAAATTGTTTGGAGTCTTGGTGAAAGTTTGTGAGAGAAAACACAACCCTAATCTTTCTAGAGAGAGAAAGTGGCGCAAACCCTAGAATTGTTTTAGGTTTTGTGAGTTGAGGTTGTGTGTGAGATCAAGAACCACATTCTTGATCTAAGGCGCCATCTTATCTTGGAGTTTGAGAAGTGTTCTTGAACCCAAGAACACCGTAGATAAGGCTCCCGGTTTGCTTGGAGAAGTGAACGTGGCTAGCACCTAGGCATCTACCAAACTGTTCGTGTGGATCACCGGTGGAGGGAGCACACTCGGAGTGGACTCCTCACATTCGTAAACGCAAAGAACAGCCATCGATTTGGGTAAATTCTTGACCTTACACCGATACAGATCCATATAGCGGATCTATTGGGAAAGAAATCGCTATGTATGATTTAAATTTTTGTTTTGTACACGTTTCCGCTGCTTTACATGCATGGCGATTTCCCAATAGGCACATCTTGATGCACTTTTTTACTAGTCAAATAAGAAAATTGGGAAATGCAATTAGCAAATTTAATTTTTCTCATTTCAGATCCTCTAACATACTTCACACTTTCCCTTATCTTATCTATAGCACCATCCATGACTTTAATCCCATCTTGCACTATAAGATTCAATATATGTGCACAACAATGAATGTGAAGATATTCACCATCGGCATGCAAGGAATGTCTAAATGAAGGATGGTTTTTTAGGAATCTCACCAATGCATCATTGTAAGGAGCATTATCCAATGTAATTGAAAAAAATCTTATTCTCAATTCCCCACTCCTTCAACAAACCAAGCAACCTCTCTGCTAAAAGAATCCCTGTACTAGGTGGGGGGAAATGAGTAAAACTTAGCACCCTCTTATGTAAATTCCACTCTTCATCTATATAATGCGCTGTTATCACCATATACTCATCTGTTGCAATTGAAGACCACAAATCAGATGTTAGAGAAATTCTTCCAGGAATTGATTCTAAGTAAGATCTTAATTTTTCCTTTTCGTTGTTATAAAGCTTAAGCACATCTGACTTCAAAGTATTTCTAGAGATGACATGTGCTTCAGAATTCAAGAAACTCACAACTTCTCTAAACCCTTCATGCTCAACCATGCTGAATGGATAGTCATGCTTAACTATCATCTTGGCAATCATCTCCCTATATTGATTTTGATTAAAGGGCACTTGGGAAGATACTTCATCATTTTCAAGAAAACATTTTGAAGAATGACGTAACATGTTTGATGTCCCATGCCCAAGTTTATAATACTTCCCACAACTCTTACACTTTGCTTTTTCCAACCCATCTTCATCACATATTTTCTCAAAATGGATCCAAACTGAAGATGTGCTATTTCTAGATCTTTTTGCACTAGATGTAGTTGTAGCTAACTCCCTAATTTCTTCATCTTCATTATCAGATTCACTCATTTTCTTCCTATTAACAATTAGTTATTGATTAGTTTCTAATTAAAAATATTTTTTACACACAATTTGACTTGAACTGAAAATTGTAATAAAAAATACCAATAATACAATATTAGGCTTACCAATACAGAAACACAAATTCAAACATAGATAGCTAGCTTCGGATTTCAGAACAAGTGGAATACAGTTACTAATCAAGAGAACATGAATTTAAATAACCAACAAGTTGACCATGTTTTTCTTAATCACAAGTCAATCCCTTGCCTAGCTCTACCTTAGTGTATCTTAAATACAAAACAGAGGTGGCTGTCACATGGAGATTGCACTGAATTACAACACGCCAAACAAATTAAACCTAAATTTTCAACAAGTCTTTTGATGGGTTATAATTTACCCAACCCATTTATGACCCACCACTTAAATGGTTGGGTCATGGTTGGTTATAAGGCAGTTGGGTTGGGTCATATTTTGCCAGCCCTAATCGTCATCATTCATCATCTTCGTCGTTCATCATCATCATTCTTCGTCCGTTCATCATCTTCGTCGGTTCATCATCATCATTCATCATCCCCTTAATTGCAATTCCAACCCTAAACCACTTGCTAATGATTCCTGCAACGCTTTCAGAATTTGAGAATTCAAATACAGAGGCAACAAAGCATCGAGAATCTGAACAGGATCCCGCTCAAATTGCAAAATAGGCGAGAAATATGATGTTTTAGTCCTCACGACATCTCTCTCCACAGTCAATTTCTCGGACCGATTCTTTGTGTTAGGCGCGATTTGGCACAATTTCGAACTCTATAGGCGCGATTTCTCAGACCGGTTCAATGTGAAGGAACGATTTCGCTTCTATTTCGAAATCAATGTGAAATCATTATGAAATCAGTGGATTTTCACGATCGAATGTGAAGGAACAGAAGCAGTAACCAGAAAAGAACAAGGGATGAAGGTCGAGATTTTCACTCCGCCATAGACGGTGAAGTGTTGGCGGCGGCGGTGTCAAGCTTTGTATGAGGATGAAGGTTTAGGAGATGCAGGGGAAAGAGATGGAGGGTTGGGACTGAAGGTTTTTCGGAGATGGATGATGGTGGTGGTGGTTTAGATTGATTGGGGTTTTAGAGGGGTGTTTTGGGGATTTGACATGAGATGAAAATTAAACAAAATATTTTCAAGGAATTTAGGATTTTAGGGTTTAGAGTTTAGAGTTTTAGGGTTTTAGGGTTTAGGATTTAGAGTTTTAGGGTTTAGGATTTTTAATATTTTTAAGGACTAAATTGGAATGTTTAAAAGAATTTTGGGACACTTTACAATTTTATTTTGAGGTTTTGGGACTAAAATGAATGAAGATGATGAGAAAGAGGGGGAAATTGAGAATAATGGGATAAGAATGGGTGAGTGACCTAATTGCTCAAATCAGATTTTTTTAGGGTTTATAATTTTAGGGTTTAGGATTTTAGGGTTTTTAATATTTTTAAAGACTAAATTGGAATGTTTAGAAGAGTTTTGGGACAGTTTACAATTTTATTTTGAGGATTTGAGACTAAAATGAATGATGATGATAAAAAAAGAGGGGGAATTGAGAATAATGGAATAAAAATGGGTCAGAAATCTATAAGTGCAATNTTATCATGTTAAAGTAAAAATAATAATTTTCTATTTTAAAACTAATAAATACATGTCATATGAGTGTCGAACATGAACACAACACGCCCGTAAAATAAAGTGTTTATGTTTCATAGGTTGTCCATAACCAACATTGATCGGGGATCATGAATGACATAAAAAACAAAAATCCATGGAATTTCTAATATCATGCAAACAATTGAAAAAAAATGATTGCAAAACCTTGGAATAAGCCGAATTTAAGAGAATAATGCAATAACATTTATAACACTCGCATACTAAAATATTTCTCAAAATAACAATGACAAAACAAAAACGTTATGATATATAAAAGACATCTCGACATAAGGTAAACCTACTAAACCAGCAAAATCTCTAAGCAAAATTCAAATAGCAAAACTTTGAGCTCAGAAAGTGGACTTGGAAGACATTAAAAAAATCAACGCTTTTTAGAAACACCAACAGTCTTGCCCCTGCGTCCTGTGGTCTTGGTGTGCTGTCCGCGAACTCGAAGACCCCAGTAGTGTCGTAGACCACGATGGTTTCTGCACATAAGCAAATCATTTTACATTATGCAAAAGAGAGGTAATCAACACAACACTACTTGGATTTAGAAAGAGGATCATAAATAAGCATGTTAAAATTATCTTCCTAATACTTTGAAAACTGATAATATAAATGAAAAAGGTATATCAAAGCATGTTTTTCCTTTCTTGATAGTTAAAGACAGCACTGTTCATATCTAATATCCCATGAACTATGAAGCATCAAAACTTTAAAAATAAGGTCACATCATCAATCTGAGTCCAACACTTGCATCAATTTCGACTTCACACTTCAAATTGTACCAACTCAAGATATATGTTGTTGTGTCAAGATGTGTCAGTGTATGTGCTTCTTAGGTAATATGTGAATAGGAGGAATAAACTTACATAAAATTTCTCATTTCTTTGATATCAAGTTGAATATTAAAAACAAGACATGTGGAAGAAAACAACTAGAATGACCAATCATAAGAGGGAGAAAATACAAAGAAAACATTTAAAAAATCTGTGTCATTCTATAATTAGGGAACTTGATAGTAAAGATTAAAAAGAAAACACCTTACCTAAATTTGTTCCTATGTGAATATTCATAACCTCACACAACTACTAACAGCAAAGACTATGGACACTTTTAAAGATACATATTTAGCACTTTTGTACAAAGGTCAAGCTAAGATGTCACATGTTGGATGCATCATGTTAAGGGGTGCAACACTAAAGGATCTTTTTCCTACAAGGGGGGTGGGGTAATCAGAGAGTCACTACTCATTAGCTAGAGGTTTAGTAATAAATGACTAACCTTATCTTCTTCAAACGCTCAAGATCGTCCCTGAGTTTCATGTCCAATGCATTGAAAACAACCTGAGAGTATTTTCCATCCTTGTAATCCTTCTTCCTATTGAGAAACCAATCAGGAATCTTGAATTGGCGTGGATTTGCCACTTTTTTCATCGGTTGATCAAGTTCAGCAGCAGTTATTTCATCGGCTCTGCAACGCATTATTTGAAACCAATTCCATTAGATACAGTGATAGTTTCCAATTGATACAAGTAGCAAACTGTGCAGTCCAAAATGAAACAATGCAAAAACTGAAGTAGCACTAGCTTTTATAGTGATTGGAATAAATTTCAAACAAAGAAAAGGGCATTCAATACTGTCATCACTGTTTATTTCTACGAAGAAATTCATAGTCAAATAGTCCATAGAGAATAATATCTCGTCCAATTCATGTCTACAGCTAGAGAATAAAACAATGGACAAAGTTTAAACAAATAATGGCACCTAAAAGTTGCAAAATCCTTACGATTCCTCTCATCTAAAATCTTAATTAAACGAGAGGCACTGATAAATTCTCATATGTAACATCTTATAAAGCAAGCAGAGTCAATGTAGACACAAATTCTATTTGTTCCGAACAAAAGTCAAGCTTCCTCTAGCTAAAATTCAAATTGAAGTAAATTCAAAGTCGACAAAACAAAAGGTAGTGATAAAAGAGAAACAGAAAAAGAAAAACCTCTTGTTCATGTCAACGTCGGCTTTCTTGCAGACGATATTGGCGAAGCGACGACCAATTCCTTTGATTGAGGTAAGGGCGAACATGATCCTCTGCTTGCCATCGACATTCGTGTTCAGAACACGAAGAATGTGCTGAAAGTCTTCGTTCGCTACTAAAGACTGCAACAACAAACAAACAAACATCGATCATCAGGAAAAATAAAGATCCAGATATTCAAATTTCAGACATAAATATGCCAAAATCTATGAATGAAGAATTGTCATTGTGTGAATCAAAGAGGATTAGCTCCCCATGGCTAAGCCTCTCTCTCTCTCTCTCTCTCTCTCTCTCTCTCTCTCTCTCTCTCTATCTCTCTCCCTCTCTCTGTCCTCTTTCCTCTGTCTTTCACTCCGAGCGGAAGGCCGAGAGAGGCTAGTACTATTGAAGCTGAACAACCAGAAACCCTAGACAAATGAGATCATCATACTGTAAAAATTTGGTTGCTTAAAGGGTCATTTTGGTCCATTATGTTTCAAAATGTCTAAATTGGTCTTAAATGTTAGAAAAATGTTTCATTTTGGTCCCCAAATTATTGAATATGGCTCGTTGCAAGTTGTCACGACCCGTCTATGAAGGCTTAAGAATTCTCTATTATTCTCTCCATAAGACTAAAGAATGAAAGAATTCTCTAGAATGTACTAGAATTGTGTAGAAGTGTGTAGAATGTTGTAGAAGTGTGTGGAATCTTCTAGAAGGGTGTAGAACTATCTAGAAGGATCTAGAAGTCTCTACACAACTCTAAGAAGTATGTTGAAGGTTCTAGAAGGTTGTGGAAGCCTAGTAGTCTAGAGTATGGTAGAAGGCTCTAGAAGTTTATGGAGATGTAAAGATACTTCATGTACATAGTAGAGATGTGTAGAAGAGTCTAGAGGACAACTATAGACCGTAGTATCAAATAGATCTCTACCATCCATTGAGGAGGTGGAATGACTATAAATAGAGGTAGAGGCATTCATTTGTAACCAACCAAGAGTTGAGTGATATTGAGCATTTAGTGGAGCATTCCTAAGTTCTCCATCTCTTGTGTTCTCTTAATCACTTCCACTACTTTCTTGAGTGTGAGTTGTGAGAGTTTTGAGAGGCTGACTAGTACTTAGAAGCGAAAGTACTAGGCCGCACGGTCACTTAGATAGGGTGAAAATCTAAGTCTGTGACAAAGTTCAACGAATATTTTTTTTATCCAGTTAGGATTAACAGTAAACGAAGTTAAATCGGTCCTAAAAGTAGACCGCTTGTTTGGTGGTCAAATAAGCAAAGTTGATTATATCTCTCTTGTTTCAAATTTGAATGCGATGAATTTAGAGCTACAAGTTTTTCTTAACAAGTTCGTTGAACTTGAAATGAGAGACGATATAAATA
>QANZ01052454.1:0-22818 GCA_003254925.1 Chamaecrista fasciculata | reverse complement strand
AAGCATTTAAGCAAAAATTTAATTTGTGCCACATGGCGTTCGAGAGATGATTTGAGGCCAGACACGTGTCAGCATATGCTCCATGCACTCAGCTTTTATATATTATAATAGATTTATAACTCAAATTTTCACTCCCTTTTCATTTATTTACTTTAACTGAGGATTTAAATACCAAAAGAGAACTACACGTTTGTTATACTTTAAGGCAAGATTCACAACTAATTATTGCAAACGGGTCCATCAAAATATCTTGGTTGAACGGGCCAGTCTGGTCCGATTTTCTAATCACTGCATAAATGAGACTAAGTAACATATAATATACATTAAGAACATCATTTTACACATGGAGTTAAAGACAACCATGAAAATGTTAGAAATGTAAGGAAGAATTAAAGACACGTCTTAATATCTTGTATCATCGATGTATTTTAATATCTTGTATCATCTATGTATTTTGCTGTGTGCTCACCTACACAATACACATCACATGCACATATATGCATGTTCACAACAACATTAAATTTCTTGAAAAAATTTCCAAACAATTAAACAGCAAAACTTTCGCTTCCTCAATTCCAAAAACTATGCTTGGTTGGGGGACTCTTAACAATGGGGAAGCAGTCAGCATCATATTAGATTCTCAATATGCCAAGTACTAAGCCAAGAAGTTACTACAACTAGGCCCCCAAGAATAAGTATCTAAAAGTAAAAACAGAAAGAAAGAAGAATATAATAGATATCTAAAACTTGTAATTACAAACCAAACTCATCCTAAACCTTGAAAAGTTGTCAACTAGGTCGTGTCCATAGATGATCCTCGTTCCCAGCGCTTGGTTGTTCTGCAGGGCGTTTACAATTGCACTTCAAGCAAGCCTTGTTTTTTGCAAAATTCAAGAAATCACATCTACACAAAACAATTTATAAAGAAAGAAAAAATTGTCATTGTCTCCTGTTGTACTGGAAAATGAAAGAGAGATTGACGAACTAATAACTTGAAGAGATTCTTTATTCCTAAAAAAATTCTTAGAACTTTTTCTTCCCCTCTCAAGAATATATTTATTTAGGCCAATGTGCAATTTTAGACGCTTATCTATATGGTAGATTGCAATCCAACCCTTTATATTTTTTTGCTGTAATTTTGATCTTCAAAAGTTTCAATCCTTAGTCACACTGACAGAATATACCCATATTGATCTTGTTTCTAGTTTGAATGCAACAAGTTCCGAACTACATGTTACTTTTGATTAGTTTTTTTTGTTTAGTTGGAGCCGTCAACAAACAAGGTCAAATTAAGCTCCAAAAGTAGACCGTTCATTTTATAGTCAAACAAGTGAAGTTGGTCATATCTCTCATTTCAAGTCTGATTGCCACAAGTCCTTTTTCTGTTCTATTGGGATTGTCAATAAATGGGATCAAATCATGCTCGAAAGTGATTTTTCAAAATTTTTTACTTTTTGGTTCTAAAACCACTTTCAGGTGTAATTTGACTTCATTTGCTGATGGTCCCAACTGAGCAGAAAAAGAGTCATCAAAGAGTAACTCATAGCTCCAATCTTGTCGCAATCAGATTTGAAACGAGAAATACGACTAAATTTGCCCATTTGATTGTTAAACAAGCAGCTCACTTTCAGAGTCCAATTCGACATTATTTGCTGACGACTCCAACTGGACAAAGAAAGAACTCGTCAAAAGCAACATGTAGCTCAGTAATCTTCACATTCGAACTTGAAAAGAGAGAAATATAGCCATAGTTAGTCGTTAGGATTAAGAAGTGCAACTTTCGGAAAACTTGGAGGACCAAAATTGCAATAAAAAAAAAAGATAAAAGACTGTATTACAACCTATCACAAAGATAAGGGACTAAAATTGCACTTTGGCCATTTATTTATTTATTTTTCTGTTACATGATATTATTTTACTAGTAAAAAATTCTTCAAAAACAATAAATATCATATCAAGACGTCAAAATCTAATCTATTACAAGAAAAAAAAATTAATTTATATTTTTAAGAAAAATTTAATATGCAAAGTGTTATTTAAGTCAAGAAATCGAGATTGACAGTAGAGTCACCTGGGACAATGCCACTCCCCATTAGTTCTCTTGGGCCTTGGCTCTGGACAGCGCAAGCAAGTCTTGTTGCTTGCGAAATTCATGAATCCACAACTAAATAATAACACAGAGGTAAACAAATGAGGATGAAACTACCTGTGAAAAGGTAATGTAAACCAAAATTCTTCCTAGTACTATAATATATATAATGTAAAATAAGATCATGCTCATATTCAATCTGTAGCTTCTTCTCTAGGAGAGAAGGGAAAGATGTTTGTGAATGGGACAGAGAATTAGAGATGATTAAAGAAAAAATGACTATAGCATTAAGTTGAACTTGAATATTTCGAATGTGATACTGCAGCAGGATGTTTAAAGAGCTGTTGTTATATTTATACTATGATTAAATATTCCATTGAATTAATTTATTGTTATCTAAACCTGATGTTTGAGGGAATTTCATTATCAACACTAAGAAGATACAGCTTCCACCATAGATTAGTGCTAAAAGCAGCTGTGTAACAGAGCACATATAATCAAGTCTATTAACCGGTGATAATTAAAATAGTATGCTTACATAAAGTAAAATAAAAATATTGTATTAAACACTATTACAGAATACCATAATAAAATCCTAAAGAGTTTACAATTGATTAAATGAGTCATTTTAAATAGGAGAAAGATGCTGTCCTAGAAATTAAACTAAAATTTTATCAGTGGAATTGTTTCTTCCTCAATAAAATAAATCACTCACCTTCGGCAAGTCCAATCTCCTTTTTTCTTTTCTACGCCATCTGTGTCGACCCTCTTTGGCCCGTCTGTGCGGCATTTGAGGCAGCGAATATTTCGAGCAAAATTATTAAAACTGCATCTGTATCAAAACCAAAGGGTATAAGTCAGTCAGCAGAGCAGAAGACCCCGTTTATGGATAGTTGATCACAGGTATTATGACAGTATGAACATAGAAATGGGAAATGATGGGTGGCAGGACATGTTTATCATCATTATAAATACTAAAGCTACTATAACTAAGGCCATATATAAAGAATGAAGAGAATATTGATCATGGAATGCCCAAGCAACAGGCAAAAGAAACCAAGTTTTTGCAATACAAATATACAATAGCTTCTATTGGACTAAACTAAGGACATTGACTGACTAGAATATAAACTATAAAAAATAAAGCTAATATCAATAATTAAAACTAAACAAATGAACAAGTTTCTATATATCAAATTCAACAACAACATCAACAACCAAGCCTTTTTCCCACTAAGTGGGGTCAGCTATATGGATCAACTGACGCCAACGTGTTCTGTCTTTGCACATTTTTGCAGTTAGATTATTAATAGATAAATCTTTCCGGATAGTTTCTCCAATAGTTTTCTTTGGTCTTCTCCTTCCCTTGATTAATGGACTATTACCCATTTGATGAACTCTACATACCGAAGCCTCCATAGGCCTTCAATATATCAAATTCAATGAGAAAAAAAATTCCTAGAGCTTTGCATTCACACTCATTTATTCATCAAAGAAGCTCAATGAGTATCTTTAACCCTTGACATCAGTGAACAATAACTTCCATGAAGTAACATCAAATAACCAATGGCAACAATTACAATGCATTAATACCAATTTATAGAACTGCAGCTACATATTTAAAAGTA
The DNA here is from genome assembly GCA_003254925.1 of Chamaecrista fasciculata. Lineage (NCBI taxonomy): Eukaryota > Viridiplantae > Streptophyta > Magnoliopsida > Fabales > Fabaceae > Chamaecrista > Chamaecrista fasciculata. The sequence goes on along the minus strand of QANZ01052454.1, from coordinate 19,101 downwards.
TATGGTTGTGTTTACATGCTTTAGAGAGGAAGGGAAATGCAAGACCATCATCTATAAGAAGACAAGGAATAAAACGGAAGCCAACAAACCTTCATCAAAATTCTAATCGGTCACCTGACATAACATTTTAGGTTACCATTCACCAGCACACACCACCACGACAACCAATGTGTCATAATTTGAATTTCCCACGGCAACCATTTTTCACCAGTCACCACTACCCTACTGTCCCAAATGATTCTCAATTTCTCATACCCCTATTATGGCAAAAAAGAAGAATCTGTATTAAAAAGATTACTGTTGAGTGTCTACAAAACACTTCTGTCAACATTCTTTTGGTATTTGACCCCACAAAAACTCATATATAGTCTATTCCTGCATATGAAGAACATAATGATTCCTATCTTTCTCAATAATATGCAGAAAAGAAAATAAAATATTAAAACAAATTTCAATATGTAAGAATTATGACAGGACTATGAATAATCTGCACAATTTTATATGACTTACTTAGGACAAATCCAATCACCAGGCTTCATATCAACATCTTTAGTCACTATATCTGTCCTAATCTTCATGAGATTTGGAGATTGGTCTTTTGGTGTGGCACGTTTTGTTGTGGGCTTTACAGGTGCAGGAGAAGGGGATGATTCACTCATTTCAATCAACTCAGACAAAAGTTTTCTTGCAGAGGATTCAATAAACTCTCTACCTGGAGGTTTCTCCCCTCCAGAAATAACAAGTGGATCCAATGCATAGAACACAAGTATACGCATAAGATCCACAGTTCGAGCAGTTGCTTCATTCTCCTTTAGGACGACATAAGCTCTATCACAGGAATTCCTTAGAGTGCAAGTACTACAAATCTGAATAGAAGCAAGCTTGTCTAAGTACTGGACCATAGAATGCCTTATCAAACTCCAAGAGAAAATGAGTTCTTTTAAATTTCATGAGCACACTTGTATTTAGAACTTTTTTCCTTTTGTATAATAAATTTGATACATATGTTACTCAAAGTAAAATCAAAAAAGGAAGTAACATACATCCCCTTCATCTAATCGGACGTGGGCTCTTAACCTTTTAGCTGAATTAACAGCTTTTCGGAGAAGATTAGGACATCCAGACTTCACAACTGCTTGAATACTTTCCTCTGATAGTGATCTACATTAGAAGCAACAACAGTGAATATGACTTTACAAGCAAATGAGCTTATGCAGTTCATGAGATTTCACAGGCATACAATATACTACTTTCCTCGTTAATTTGGTTTTATCAATTTCATTTCCAACTTTCCAAGTATAAACAAGACTTTCTAATGAGTTCAACCGAATCAAAACATCATATTTCCCCATCCCAAATTTCCTTAAGAAACAACTCCAGAAGTTATTCCTCCATTTCCACATTCCAAAGTATTTAAACAGAAAACTCAAACACGCAATAATAATAATAACAATAGTAGAAGTGTAGAACAAGCCACTTGAAAACATCGTAGCGGTCACGAGCGAAGCTGAGACAGGCATCCTTTACGAGGTTAATGTTCCTATAAACAGTGTCAGCAGTGTTCGTTACACCAACACCACCATTGGCAAGTCCATCTTCGCTGCCAGCTAAAGACGAAGCAGCTGAGGATTCGGTAAGATAACCTTTTGTCTTTAATCGGTCGACAAATGACACCCATTCGGGCCACGGATGAAGATTTTGTTGATCGGCGTAGGATATGTTTTCGGTGTCGCCGTCCACGGCAAATTTTTCAACGGCAGAAGAGTAACTGCACCTATGGAACCGTAGGGGTTTAAGAGAAGAGGGTTTGGAGCATACAAGAGGAGGATTTGCAGACAGAATTCGAGGAACACGGAAGAGTGCAGTTCCTATTCCGTACAGTGCGAACTTGTAAGCAGACATATTTGCTTCTTAGGAGTCTGGAGAGGCAACAAAACGATAATGAGAATTCTTTTTTTTTAATCAAAGAGAGATATACTGAGCTTGAATTAATTAGTTTCATCATGAATTTATGTACAAACAAAACAAGTTAAGCTAGATTGGTTTGGGTAGGAAGTGAGATTTCATGCTAATTATACATTGACTAACACAAATTGATTGTACCAAATGTCTATTATACTAACCATGATTGAAAAAGAGAGAAGAGAGAGAAGCGAAACAACCTGCGATGACCGGCGGACTCAAACGACGGCGGTGGAGCTTCGACGGTGGTTGGAGACGATAACGGCGGCGAAGAAGGTGTTGGTTGACGGGAAAACGGAAGCAGAGGTAAAGAAGGCAACGGCTATATGGAGAGAGGGCTTTGGGGAGATGAAGAAAAAGGAAGGATAAGGCTAGGGCTTTTCGAACAAAACGCACCGTGTTGTTCTGTGTTCATATTTTTAGTTTTATTTTTATTAAAAATTAAAGGGCTACAGTCCTATTTTGGTCCCTCAGTTATTTTCTTTTCATATTGGTCCCTCAGTTTTCGAAAATTTGGCACAGTTGGTCCCTCAAACGCTTTCCATCCATTTTCTGTTAAAAAAAAAGGAAAAAATAAACTTTCATCCCCAAAAATTTTATTTTCTTATATTAATGTCTTTTTTTTTATAATAGGATCAAAACGTAAGAAAAAGAAATAAATTAAGATTTTAACTAAATTTGCCCAAAAACACAACCTCTCACAATTTCTCTCTCTCTCTCTCTCTCTCTCCCTCTCTCTCTCACGTGGCACCGAAGCCGGTGGTAACACCATAACTATCAGTCCCTTTGTTCATGCTTTCCATCACCCAGTCGCTCCTGGCCTTAACGCCGGCACAAGCCTCCTCCGCCAGCTGTGATGAAGTAGGTTCTGGCTGGGGGTCATTACCTGGTTCAGGTGAGGCAACTCTGGGTTTAAGGTTACCTGCAAGACAATGAACACACAGGGTAGCATTGCGATTCACCTCCGATGCTTAAGTCAGTAATGGTTGGGAGCTCAATAATGTCAATTGACTGAGTAGAGAGCGTACCTTTTTCCAGTGTGAAGGGCTAACCTTTTATACTGGCTGAGGGAAATCTGGTGTGATCTTGCCATAAATGTCTGGATCCTTGATTGTGATCCTGGCTGATCTGATTGTGATCCTTGGCTCCCACGCGATTCCCTTTTCTGTGAAAGGCGCCTTGATGGCTAAGGCGTTATCAAGGGGAAGGATCTCTGAGTGATTTGCCTTAATTAACAGCGGATCTTGATTGATCCCTGATTGGTTCCTGATTGATTTAAGGAATGTTTCCTTATTCCATCGTACGTGGACGCCCATGTCCTTCGCGGTCATGGGCGCTCTCGCCTTAGCGGAGTTACGGGCGTTCTCGCCTGCTCAATCCCATCTGGTGGGTTTATGGGGTGTTGGGCCAAGGGTCTCTTCTGCCAATAGGGCCTTCCGATTATTGGGCCTATTATCAATAGTCCCAACAAAAGAAGTGAAGTTCTGTCCCCATCAGTGGAGTCCCCTTCGAGGGCGTTCTCGACACTGACTGCAACCCCATGGGCGCCTTCGTCGTAGACGCCGCGGGTTTTGTTTTGAAGGTCCTGATGCGGCGTCCTTGGACCTGACTGCTTTCACCCTTGTCGTTTCAGTTTCTCTGCTGACGTTGCATGTCACTTAACCTTTTTCACGTCAGCGCATTGTGGCCACGTGTCACGCTGCGATTGGGTGTTGCTCCACCATGATGGCGGAACGTGGAGAGTGGGGCGCATTTAATGCGCCTCTTCGAATTTCGTGGCAGTTTTTTCAAACCGCCAACTTTTCCCCCTCCTTCATCATTTCTTCCATTTTCGCTTCCTCTCTCCTTTGCGTTTTCTCTCAACTGCCTGAGTTTTTGCCGTCGGAGTTTACCATTTTCGATCTGTCCGATCGCCTTCTTCGTTGCTGTCACCGTTGGCGCCGTCGTCGACGTCCGGTGAGTGCTCCGATACTAGTTCTTCCTTTTCGTTGTTGTTTCTGCATTTTCACTTGAGGTATACTCATTGTGTTCTTCGCGTTCTTCGCAGTGTTCATCATATTCTGCAGATTTTCTTGTGAGGACTTCTCTCCGATTCACCAGCATTATGGACTTCGACGAATGTAAGTTTCCTAAACTTTCTTCTTCATCCTCCTCGTCTTCTTCCTCGTGTGAGTTTTGGTCTGAGTTTGGTGATCAACCGCAACCGCTGAAGATCATTTTTCCAAACGACCCCTTTTTCCCCGAGGGTGTTTCCCCCCTTTTTGTTGGTGATTGGAGCAAAGTCCTACATCAAATGGGTTATAACTATCGCGTTTCCTCAGCTGCTGATGACGGTACAAGGGCGTCCGCCTTGTCAACGTCTAGGCCATCCGCTCCTTGCACGTTAACGCCCGCTGGGCCTTCTTACTCTCCTATGGACAGGAGGGATGGAGACGTGGGGGCTTCCTCCTCGAGAACGCCAGAGGATGTCGATCAGATTCCTGATGATCTGCCATCGTCAACGTCTTCGAAGATTCACGAAGCGTTATCTCCTCTCCTTGAGAGAGCGTCTGAGGGTGAGGTGTCTTCAGCTCACGAGGAGGCTGGTGGCGCCCACGTGACGATATGGGCGTCCATCGGTGATGGTAAGCCTTAGTAGGTGATTGATGGGCAAGAGGTCGACTTTATCCTCTACCCCGACTAGTTCTTATGTCCTAGCCACAAGTTGGGAAACGTTCCATGGGTCAAGGAAGAGCCCATACCTTGCGGCGTTGAAAGAAGTGAGGTCATGCGTAATGCACGTCCTGTGGTTGATTGGCGTTGTTAGAGATTGGAGGAAGAGGTCCAGAAACCGCACATCAAAGAGACTAGCCAAAAGGTACACCAATATCGCATGTACAACTTTGGCATAGAGAAGCTTAAAGAGCTCAACAAAAAGTTGATTAAGACTTTGCGGCGTCGACGCCAAGCGGGATGTAGGATCTCGACGTTGAGTCACTTGAAGGAAGCGCCTGATCTATTCTATACTGATGGGAGGGGCTTCCTCATAGGTGAAGATGTTCTTAAGGGCTGTGACATAGAGATGACGTTCCATCCTCCCGTCCTAGACTTGCTAGCTATTTTGAACACTTGTCCTGTTCAAGTTAGTACCAACGGGTGGCGGATTCTTCTTGCTTTTGTTGTGAAGTGCCAGAGAGACAGCGTTATCGTCACAGCTCGTCTATTCTTGTTTTTCTTCTACGCTCGCTGGGTGGACAACAACTTTGTTTCGGCGCCCTAAAATTCTGGGTCATGCCATCAGCAATCCTCATGAGTGGAAGAAGTTTGTTTTCATTAGAGAGTCAGGGTCTGAACGCCTTTTCTGGGTCCGCGCAGCGGATGAGCGCGCCATGTTTCCTTTGTCTTGGAGGAGGCCTTGTATTGGGCCGTTTGAGTGTAACTGGAGGGACCTCAGTGTTGAGGAACGTTTGGCGGCATTGCGGTTGATCACCACGGACCTTTCTAATCCCAAACGTTGTATGTGTCTTACACTTTTCTTTGTGCATATGCATCTTAGCTTTTGTTGATGATTCCTGAGTTTTGCTTTTTCTGTTTTGTTAGTGGACGAGGCGTCCTTGGTTGATGTGATCGGGAGCAAGTGCCCCCGGCAAGACAAGGGCAAGGAGAAGGCGGTGGAGCCTTCGAAGAAGAAGCCTGCTTTCGTTCCAATGAAGCCGGGGAACTTGACCATCCATGAGCCCTCCAATACTCCAAGTTCTCCGACCAAACCTGGCAGCCGTGGAAACGAGACTGCTGCTCCTTCATCGAAAGGGGGTAAGACGTCGTCACGCAAGCGTGCACGCCCTGCTAGCGAGATTCCTCTTATTTCAGCTGCTCTAGAGGCTGGAAAATTCGATGCTTTGGCGGTTTTGGCCAATTGCCTTTTTGAGACCGTTGTAGTGAAGAGAGATGAGTTAGCCAAGGCGTCCACGGAGAACACCCAAGACCCTTCCGAGTTGACGGCCTAGTTTTTATTGGTGGCCGCGCTGCGAGTTCTTGCCAACAACGTGTCCCCAAAGGACCTCATTTATGAGAGGGACGACGCCCGCAACGACGCCAAAAATTTGCGTCACACCGTTGAAGGTCTGACTGAATACCTGAATCTGATGAAGGCGTCACGGGAATCCATCCAGACTGGGTTTGAGCAGAGGGGGAAGCGGCTCGAAGAGGCTTCTGGCATTGTTAATGACTTGAACAACAAGATTGTCGAGCTCGAAGCCGAGGTTCAGGCTCGCAAGGATGCCCATAAAGCTCTCAAGGCGTTGGCTCTGCGGCAAATCAAGTGGAGGGGCTCATGGTACAACTATCTAGGTTTCAAGAACGCCATTCGGAAGTTGAGGCTGCGCAACCCAAACTTAGACATTTCCGGGATTTGTCCAAATAAGATAGTTGAAGGCCGGCTGATCCGGGACCCTATAGACGCTGATCCCGCATTGAAGATCCCAAGGCTGCCTGAGAACTACGACTTAACGGGGTACCAGTCAGGGGGTGATGAGGATTTCCCTTGGTTTGCTGATTTTGAGGTTCCTCTTCCAGGCGAAGGCGTCCAGGAGCCCGAGGGCGTTGATGCCGCCACTGTTCGCGCTGTTGAGGACAACGCCGCAGATGTGGCTGCTGAAGGTGATAACGCCGCATACAAGGGCGCGTGGGAAGTTTTGGGCGCTGGCGCGGATGAGGTCGTGGAGGGTAACACCCATATCGATGATGGTACCGAGGACGCCATTACAGCTGCCACATTTATCTTTGAATTGGTGTGTCCTTCGTGCCACTTCTTTGAATATTTTGGGCGGTGGCGCCCATAATTTATGTTTGTAGCTCTTTACTCCTCGCTTTGCATGCCATGTTTGACTTGCGTTTTCCTTGCTTTAATTCGATTATCGTATTGTTTGCACATCAAAGTGGTGCCTTTGCATGACTAGTCATCCAAGGGAGGATCGGTCCGCTTGGTTGGTGAGTGCCATATTTACAAGGCTCCTTCAAGGGCCTTTTTGTTGTTGTTCCGAGGGCGTCCCCCGGAGAAACTTAATATAATTAACACAATGTGTTAGGAAAAATGCACTTTATTGATTAAAAAATCTCAGTACAATGACTCAATGGCCTTCTTTGATTATTACAAAGTTTCCTTACTAAGGGAAATAAAACTTGAGTTTGGCCATGTTCCAAGCGTTTGGAAGTGACTTTCCCTCAAAGGTTTCCAGCTTAAAGGCGTCGCCAGGCAGGATTTCTGTAACCCTGTATGGTCCTTCCCAGTTTGGTCCTAGCTTTCCGCGTCCAGGATCCTTTCTGTTGTTTTCCACGATTCTGAGTACCAAGTCTCCTATTTTGAGGGTCCTAGGCTTGATTTTGGAGTCATGGTATTTCTTAACCATTTGGTTGTAGGCAGCTTGCCTTATGGCTGCGACTTCTCTTCTTTCTTCCAAGCTATCCAGCTCTTCGAGCCTGGAGTTGGCATCATTAGTACTTGGGTAGTTGATTATCCTTTCAGTTGGGACGTTCACTTCAGCAGGTATCACTGCTTCATGCCCGTATGTCAAGGCGAAGGGTGTTTCCTTCGTGGTTGTTTGCTCTATGGTTCTATATGACCATAATACTAAGGGGAGTTCATCAACCCATCTTCCCTTAGCTGACTCCAGTCTCCTTTTGATTCCTTGTATGATGATCCTATTAGCCAATTCAACTTGGCCATTTGTGGTTGGATGTTCCACTAAGGTGGTTTTGTGATGGATCTTCCAGACCTTATAGAAGTCTTGGAATTTCTTGCTCGTGAATTGAGCACCGTTGTCGGATATCAATGTGTTTGAGACGCCAAACCTGGTGATGATGTTCTGCCACACAAATTTTTCCATGGCTTCTGTGGTTATGGACGCCACGGCCTCCTCTTCTACCATTTTGTGAAGTAATTCACAGCGACAATGAGGAATTCCCTCTGGTAAGTGGCCATTGGGAATGGCCCTGCAATGTCAATCCCCCAAAGATCAAAAGGCCATGGAGAAGTGATGGCGTTTAGGGGAGCAGCGTGCGAGTGGATCATGTTGGCGTATTTCTGGCATTTCTCGCACGAACGGGCAATGTTCTCAGCATCTTGCTGGATTGCAGGTCAGTAGTAGCATGCTCTTTGGATTTTCTTTCGCATCGCCATGGGTCTTCCGTGTGTTTGCCTCCTTCTTTGGTTTTTACCACCATATCATCAACGTAGACCTCCAGGTTCTTCCCGATGTAATCTTTGAAGAAAAGATCCATCATCCTCTGGTAGGTGGCGCCATCATTTTTCAGTCCGAAAGGCATTACCGTGTAACAGTATGTTCCCAGATCGGTGATGACGTCTTCTCGGTGTCCTCAGGATTCATTTTGATCTGGTTATAGCCGCTGAAGGCGTCTAGGAAGCTCATGGTCTGGTGTTCGCATGTTCCATCCACCAGTTTGTCGATGTTAGGCAAAGGATAATGATCCTTTGGGTAAGCCTTGTTCAGGTCGGTGAAGTCAACAAACATTCTCCATTTTCCACTAGCTTTTTTGACCAACACCACGATGGAAAGCCATTCAGGGTACTAGGTTTCTCTGATGAAACCTTCAGCCAAGAGCTTGCTCACTTCCTCTTTGATTGCTATCTGACATTCTTGGCCAAACAACCTCTTTCGCTGGATAACTCCGGCTCTTCCATCTGTGTTTAGGCTCTGACAGATGAGCTTTGGGTCGATTCCTGGCATGTCAGCAGGACGCCAAGCGAAGACTTCTAAGGATGCTATCAAGAGCTGAATGAGCTCAACCTTCTCTACTTCATGCAGCAGCATGTTGATTTTCACAGTTTTCTCCGTGTTATCGTCCAGTTGGATGACTTCCAGATCACCCATTGGCTTTGGTCTCTATGCTTCGACCTCGTCTCTGAAATCCTCTACTTCACAGTTCAGGACTTCAGGATCTACTGCCTCTAGGGCGTTGTCCTCTGTTTTGGGCGTTCTCGCCTTCCTCTTTCGCTCGTCCTTCTTGGTTACCTCAAGGCTCACCGCATAGCATTGCCTCGCCATTTTCTGGTTGGTTCTCACCTGTCCCACTCCTTGGGGAGTGGGGAACTTTATGCGCAGATGTGTAGTAGAGATTATTACTCTCATTTTGTTCAGAGAAGGGCGTCCCAGGAGGACGTTATACACCGAGGGCGCCTGCACCACTATGAACTCGATGGTGTTGCTGGTTACTCTAGGATAGTCTCCCACCGTGAGCCTTAGGTCGATTTTTCCAATGGCTAGAATTTGATCCCCAGTGAAGCCTATCAGGTTCTCGTAATGGTCTTTCAAATCTTCCACTGGGATTCCCAGTCTATCGAACCATCTCTTGTATAGGATATCTGCGGAGGAGGCCTGGTCCACCATGATCCTTTCCACCGTGAAGTTGCCAATTTGGGTTGTGATTACCATGGGGTCGTCGTACTCGCGATTGACTTCCCATAATTCATCGTTAGTGAAAGTTATGAGTTTGACCCATTTCTCCTCAGCGGATGACTCCTTCTAGTCTATTTTCAGTATAGACCTGTTCACCTTTCTCCTTTTGTGCGGGGTCTTTGCCCCATTTTTCTCGATGCCGCCCGAGATCATATGAATGATGCCTGTTGGTTTGTCCTCTTTGGGCGGTGTACGCCAATCTCCTTTCTTGTCGTCACCGCTTTTGGGCTTCCTCGCCTCTCAGGCGTCTTTCTCATCTCTAGTTCTCTTGTTCCCATCCTTCTTGATGAACCTGGATGGGAGGCGTCCTCGCTGAATGAGGTTCTCAATTTCATCTTTCAGAGTGACACACTCATCAGTAGTGTGTCCTTCTCCTCTGTGGTATCTGCAGAATTTGTTGGTATCCACATTTCTTCCTGCCCTTCTAGAGCGTTCTGGGAGTCTCGGGAGGAGATCCGTATTGACTATTTCACAAAAAATTTCAGATTGGGTTACTGAGAGTACTGTATACACAGGGTGTTTCCCTCTAGGGGGAGATCGAGGGCGCCTGTGCTGGTCCCTTCCTCTTGCGCTGTCATTGCTTCTTTCTGAGTTCCTGTTTTGTGGGTTCTTGGTGTCTGGTTCTCTCCTTGCGAAACGATCTCGCTGGGTTTTGTCCAAGTCTTCTTTGGCTATGAACTCTTCAGCCATTTGGAGCAATTCTCCTAGAGACTTGGGGTTCCTGTGAGTCAGCTCCTTATGGGCATGGTCAAGCCGAATCCCTGCGAGGAAGGAGTAGACTGCTATTTTGTCATTAATCTCCTTTATGTTCAGACAAGTCTTGCTGAACTTTGCCAGATAGTCTCTCAGAGATTCTCCTTTGTTCTGCCTGATGTCAGACAAGACCGCCATCGGGTGCTTATAGACTTTGCTAGTAGCGAACCGCTTCATGAACATGTCCTCCAAGTCCCTGAAGCGGTGGACTGACCCTACCAAGAGTTTTGAGAACCTATCTAGAGCTGGTCTTTCCAGAGTTATCGGAAAAAGCTTGCACCTTTGATGATCTCCCATGTTGGAGATGTTCATGGCCGCCTTGAAACCGAGCAAATGATCCTCCGAGTCTTTCTCTCCAGTGTATGGCTTGAGTTTAATCGGCATCTTGTAGTTCTTGTCAAGCTCTGCGGCTTGCACGTGAGGTGCCAGAATTCCTTCTGCTGGTGGCAGCGGATTCACACACCCCTGAGAATTTGATGGTACTAATTTCATTAATTTTTTTATTTAAAAGTTAAAATGTGAAAAAAAAAAATTGGTGGGCGGTTGGACCACCGGTTCAGCGGTTGGACCGTCGATTCAACGGTTCTGATCAGTTAAATCCGATCGAAATACTAATTTGGTTTTTAAATTTAACCAACTCGTTCTAATGGTTAGTTGACTGTTCAACTAGTCGGACCGTCCGATACAGTCCGATTTTAACAACACCGGTTAAAAGCACAATTATCCACCACGTTTTTTCTTTTGTTGGGCCAAACAATCATCCACCAAGTTAAACAATTATAGACTTATAGTAACTTTATAAATTTTGCCGTGTACTTGTGAATGATTGTTTGGAGTAAGGGTGAGCAAATCAACCCGCCAACCCGCTGAAACCAACCTAACCCGCAGCTATGGGTTGGGTTGGTTTGGGTTCGCTGGTTGGTTTGGACTCAAAATTTTCAACCCGCACACTTGCGGGTTGGGTTGCGGGTTCGTAGTTTGTCAACCCAACGCAACCTGCGAGCCCGCATATAAATTTTTTTATTTATTTTTTTTATACATGTTTATGTATTTTTATATAAATTATGTATGTTTTCTTATGTATTTAAATAATTAGTTCTTTATAAATAAGATATTTTGATTTTAAAATTTACATAATTACATATATTTATTACATTTACATATGATATGGACTATATATTAATTTATTTATATTTATATATATAAAATCTATGTTTTTTTAACTTTTTTTTATGTGTAAGTTATTTTATTCACTACTCACAAATTTATAATAATATTTTTTTTGTTATAAAAATTATAAAAAAAATTACAAACTCAACCCGCGGGTTCAACCCAACCCAACCCGCAACTCTGCGGGTTGGGTTGGTTCGGATTGAGTTTTTAAAATTACAAAATCCAACCCGCACATTGATGTGCGAGTTGGGCTGAGATTTTCCCTCAACCTGCTCCAACCCAGCCCGCGCTTACCCTTAATTTGGAATATAATTTATGAGTTGCCACATACTAAGTTAAGATAGCACCGGAATGCTTAATTTATTATATTCCTACATACTAATTTGCTTTAACTACTCTCCGAGGTTCTAGAATTAGCGATGCATAAACAAAGTCTTTAATTAAGATGTTTTTGAACTATTTGAAGATGTAATAGTATTTGGACTTTGGAATTAACTTAAGCATGGGTCAGAAAATGGTTCTAAAGCAGTGAACACACAGATGAAGTCACTCTCCTTGACGTTTGGTATCCTCTCATAATTTCATATGAAAACTCAGAATTTTTGTTAAGATTCCTTTATAATTTGTGTGTGGTCCCACTCCCAACACACAAATATTACGCGTTAGTAAACTATTCAGTAATTTTCACATCTCAATAATAACTTGAAAGATAAGTTAGGCATATATATAATCACGAGTTTCTAGATGATGCCCCTGCTTTCGCATCATCTTCTGTCTCTTTTCTCACCTCAAAATTAATTAATGACGAGATGCAATTTTTGTCTTTGTTGTGTTCTAAATTCTAATTATTTGCATGATTATGCTTTGCTTTTATTCATCACATACAACAATATTACAAAACTAATCATTCAAATTTGGTTAAAGGGTCATTTGGGTCCTAAATATATGTGATAATATTCATTTTGGTCCTTTATGTTTCAAAATGTTTAAATTGATCCTAAATGTTGGTAAAATGTTTTATTTTAACCACGAACTATTGAACATAGTCATATTTTTCTCGTTTCAAGTTTAAATGTGACGAGTTCAGAGCTACGTATTGTTATCAAAGAGTTCTTTCTTTATCCAATTGGGGTGGTCATCAGCAAACAATGTCAGATCGATCTTGAAAGTAGACTACTCGCTTCACGTTCAAACAAGTAAAATTGATCATATCTCTCTCATTTCAAGTTCGTATGCTGCAAATTTAGAGTTACAATTTATTACTTTTAACAAGTCATTTGAACTTGAAATAAGAGATGAGACAAATATGACCAAATTCAATAGTTTGGTATCAAAATGAAATTTTTTCAACATTTATGACCAATTTAAACATTTTAAAATATAAATGATCAAAATAAACATTAAAATATACATTTAGAACCAAAATAACCCTTTCACCTTCAATTTTAAAAGATCATCAAGTTTGATAATTTGATTTTTAAAATATTAAAATATATAGTTTAATAACATAGATAACTAAATGATATACTTGTCAATTTTTTTTGAGACTAAGAGACTAAAAGTTATTTCGTTTGCTTTTTTTAAAGAATATATTATTTATGTTTTTCAGAGACTAAATCGTACATTGAATCTTCATATCAATAATCTTCTTGAAATAAAATTGTTAGTTTACCGCAATAAAAATAAAGTAAATAACTAAATATGTAGATATGATACAATTTTTTTTTATGGAAAGATATGATACAAATTAAATGAAACAAATTAAGTTCCCTCCAAAAAGAAATAAAAATTAAATTACATTAATTAATAGCGGTGGAAAAAAAATAAAATGAAAACATAACCCAATAATCATACAAGAATTATTATAAAAATTTTAAATCAGACAAAATCTATTATCATTGTCCAAAAACAATTGAAACATATATTTATATAAAGATTTTTATTCCGTACACTATTATATCAAATAATTTGCACATTAATACAATCTCCAAAGCTTTGTTTAACTATTCTTTAGGGGGCGTTTGGTACACGGATTATTTTTTCAATCCCGGGAATCACATCCCCAGGGATGTGATTCCCAGGATTATAAGAATGTCTGTTTGGATGAGTTAAAATAATCCTAGGATTATTTTGCAATATTCACAGGAATGTTACAATCTTATGTTTGGTTCAACTTTGATATTCCTGAGAATGTTTAATACTTTTACAAATATGCACTTGACTTTTTATTCTCAACCAACCAATAGTTTATCAAATGTAGAAATTCTTCAAAAAAATTCATGAGAAAAATACTATATCATAATTAAAATTTTGGGTAAATTACACTTTGGTACCCTGTGGTTTGACCCTATTTCACTTTGGTACCCTGTGGTTTGAAACTTGACACTTTGGTACCCTGTGGTATTCTCCATTAACACTTTGGTACCCTTTGGAGCTATTTTGTAATTTTAACCATAATAAATTTTACAAAAATTACATAATGACCCCAAAAAAATTTTAAATTTTTCATTTTAGTCCTTATATAATATGTATCCAGGGACCTATTTGTAATTTTTTGAAAATTTTTTGGGGTCAATATGTATTTTTTGCAAAATTTGTTATGGTTAAAATTACAAAATAGCTCCAAAGGGTACCAAAGTGTTACTGGAGAATACCACAGGGTACCAAAGTGTCAAGTTTCAAACCACAGGGTACCAAAGTGAAATAGGGTCAAACCACAGGGTACCAAAGTGTAATTTACCCTAAAATTTTTAAATAACATTAATAAATTCATGAGAAAAATACTATTTCATAACACAATGTCCATAATTCTCAACATAATAAAATTGTCTAAAAAAATCTCACTCAACAAAGAGTTGTAAAATGACAAAGATGAAAAGTGACCGGGGTTTGCAGAGAAAGAATTAATTAATTAGAGGAAATTTATTAGGGGTAATAAAGTAATTTTGGATGGAAAAAATAATCTCATGTCATGGGATTAGACTAATCCCACCCCTAGGGTGGGATTAGAAAATAACTATTTTAGGAAATTATCCTATTCCTAGGAATACAATATTCCCGGGACTAATTTTCCAATTCACTTACCAAACGCGGGATTACTCTAGTCCGGAGCTCATAATCCCGGGACTATCTTTTCAATCCGTGTACCAAACACCTCCTTAATTTATTTTTATAGCCAAGTGTTACTCAAAGTTTTTTTATTTGACAAAATTACTCAGGGTATTCATCTTCACTTGTAAGTAATAGCGACTAATATTTTCGTTACTTATAGATACTTCAATGAGTTAGACAACTAACTCAAAAATTTAAAATTACTCTATAGTCAAAGCCAAGAATTTAACCCTTAATATTTAGTTAAAAGTAAACAAGTCTCTATCACTTGACTACACTTATTAGATATCACTTAAAAATAAAATAATATAATAATATAAAAGAATAATTACAAACTAAAATTGCTTAATTCTTACATGACATATAGGGAGGATAAATTAAAAAAAAAAAACACTTAAAACTCTTCTTATCTGAAGATACATTCTAATTAATTTCAACCAAACCCATCAAATTGAAGAAATAAAAGAACAGTCCAAGTGTGTTTGAGAATATATATGTCATTCATTCAATCACCTATCTATCTATCTATCTATCTATCTATCTACACATCCTTCAATCTTCATACTCTCACTATATACACACAAATTCCCTACAACCAAAAACAAGAGAATGGTCAAATTTAAAACTCAAAACAAGGGAATACTTACTCTCCAAACCTTAATGTCACAATCCAAACCACCACTATAGACCATATAACTAGAACAATTATCTCTTCTTCTACCACTAATTGTATCCTCAGGACCACCATTGTTACTATTATTATCATTATCAACCGCCATAGCCAAACACTTCACAGGCTTCGTATGACCTTGCAACACAGCAACACAAGAATAATTATATGCCTTATTATTATCAATCCCTTTTCTCCATATCCTTACACTATTATCTGCCGAACCACTACACACCAAATCATCCATCACCACCAAACAGAGTATAGCCTTTGTGTGTCCTCTTAATGCACCCACCAACCCCATTTTCTCCCACACCAAAATCGACCTATCACACGCACCAGAGTACAAAATCGACCCATCTTCACTCAAAGCCAGAGCATTTACAGCCGATTTATGTTTCTCCATTGTCCCCACCAACAAATGTTTCTTTTCAATTTGGTCCCTTTTCCACGCTTTAATCTTCCTATCCGCCGACCCCGTGTAAACAACGCCGTCGTTCGACACCACGATGGCGTTGACGGCGTCGTCATGAGCTTTGACTGATTCCAAGCACTTGAAATTGTTATCAGAGACACGCCAGATTTTGAAAGTTCGATCCCAAGAAGCAGAGTAAAGCAGAGAGGCGTCACGTGACAGAGTCAAAGCAGAGACGGCGTCCACGTGGTGAACCCACGTGCGTTTCTTGTGTCGCCGGATTTCGACGTAGTTCGCCGCCGTGAACATCCGCGAGATTCGGTCGGCGAGAGTGGGGAGAGTGGTAATGGGTTTGAGAGAAAAATTCGGGTTCCGGTTTTCGGGTCGGATTTTCCAGACCCGGATGTGGTTGTCTTGGTGGGCGGTGAAGAGGGTGTTGCCGGAGACTACCATGGATTTGACGGCGGAGGAGGTGGTGGCGAGGAGGGCGCCGCCGTGTACGGCGGAGGGGTGACGTGGGTAGGAGCGGATTTGAGAGTGGGAAGAAGCGGCGAGGAGGGATTTGGAGAGGAAGGTGAGGGAGAAGATGGGAGAAGAAGATTGAGGAGAGAGAGTGGAAAGGAGAGTATGGTGGGAAGAGAGAGAAGAGTGAGAAGAAGTGAGAGAAGGAACAGAAGGAAGGCTTGATTGTGAAGAAATGGAAGAAGAAGAAGAAGAAGAAGATGATGAGGATGAGAATGATGATTCTGAATGAAGGTGAGGAGGATCATGATCATGAGATTGTGGTTTTGATTCTTGATTATGAGAGAGACAACAAGAGGGACATTGAAGAAGAAGTACCATTACTAAGATGATTACTTTCTCTCTCTTTCTCTCTCTATATTTTTTGGTTGGCTCTGTTTTGGTGCTTCTTGAAGGTGAAAGAGATTGCGAGAGGTTTAAGGGGTGGAGGTTCCATTTATATACAAGACAAGGGAAAATAAAAAAAAGAATAATAAAAGCATAAAATCTCAAATTGGTCCCTTATTATATATGGGGTAGGTTTTAAATTGGTTATTTATCTTTCATTTGTTTTAGATTGGTCCTATTTGTTTTCAGGATGTTTTAAATTGGTCCCGAAAATAATTAGTACAATTGTGTCTTTCTTATTTCAAGTTCGATTGTGATGAATTCAGAGATACAAGTTTCTTTTGACGAATACTTTGGGATCAACAACAAACGGGATCAAATAGAGTCTCAAAAGCGGATAACTTGTTTCACGGTCAAACAAGTTAAATTAATTATATCTCTCTCGTTTGAAGTTCGAATACGACGAACTTGAAGTTATGTGTTAACTCTTGAAAAATTCTTTCTCTAACCAGTTAAGATTACTAGCAACTAAGGTCAAATCACATCTTGAGAGTACTTTTTAGACCAATTTGAAATTTAATGGAAACATATAGGACCAATCTAAAATGATTGAAAGGTAAGGGAACAATTTGAAACCTATTCCATACATAAGGGACCAATTTGAGACTTTGGCCGTAATAAAAAAAAAAAAAGGAAGGCTGGTGCATGTTAGCAACAAGAGAATGATAATGGCGCATTTCAGCATTTCGTTGTGAAAGCTGTAGGATTGAATGTTGACAATCTTTTTGTTGGTTCTTTTTTAACACGCTAACAAAACTTCAATGAATTTTGATCAGAGCGTAAAAATTTCCCTTAAATTTTAAAAATAACAAAAATATGGTTAAAATTTCATTTTGATCCTCAATCTAGAGACCAAAACAAAACAAATGTTCGTGAAAATTTGAAGACTTAAACTGAACAAAAAATAATTTAGGATCAAGATGAAACTTACCCCATAGTTTGAGGACCAAATAAATATTTGACCAAATATTTATTATTAAACTTTTGATTTTGTAAAAATATATAATTTTATTAAAATTTTCATTTAAAAATTNGCATGGAATTGAATATGATTAGAAGAATGGTACAATTCTCTCACTAAGTAATTGCTTTCTCAAGTCTCAGTCAATTGATATTTTCTAAAAAAGAAACATATTGTTGAAAACAGATAACAAGCATCAATTTAACTCTTAAAAAACAAAAATATAAAATTTCTAATTTGTTTAAGTTATAATTATAACTAATTTAGTCTCTCAAATAAAAAAAAATCAACTAAGACTTAATAACAAAACCCAATTATTTTAAATATAAATATTATAAAAGTTGTTGTCAAATCAAATAACAATTAATAATCAAATTTGTCGTCAAATTTTATTTAATATATTTAATATATAGATCAAATTAATTGGACTAGTATTTAAAAGATTAAATCTTTTTTCATTTTATTTGTTGAGGACCAAATTGAGAGATTTACAATTTTTTAGGGTTTAAATAATTTGGTTTCTTTCTTTATTCTTTTGCACTGTTCTTTTTTCTGCTCCCTCTCTTCTGCTCTGTGGTTTTCTTCCTTTTGGTGACTTTCGAGTGAATTACTTTATATTTCTTGAGTTTACTTTCAAATTTAATCTGCATCAGTTCTACCAAACTTAACACCAAAAATGGGTCAAACTTTCTAGTTCCTATGTAGAATAAAGAAATAATAATAGAACCCAAGTCAATTGAGATGTACAACAGCATTTAAAATATCCTTAATTAATAACACTTTATTCATAACCAACAATAAGTCAAATTATGAGTAATACAGTTTTGGAATTGGCTTAATTATTAAATGATTATTAATTTCTTCTACTATAAAATTATCACAAGTAAACTATATATATTTACCATATCTGCAAAAAAATTGTTACATAAAGTATCAAATATAACTTTTTATTCTCAAATCTATATAATAAATATAAGATTATTACATAAAGTAGTGGCAGAGTGAGTGCATGGACAATAAAAAGTAACATAATTTGTCAACTACTTTTTTTATTTTCGAAATTTTAATAAAAATAATTGCACAATATAATTAAAGTTATTAAATTTATAGTTAAACTAAGCTTTCTCAGTAATAATATAAGGGGGAATAGGGTAAATTACACAAAAGGGCCATGTAGTTTGGTCCATTTTTAAATAGGATCCATGTGGTTTGCTCTATTAACAAAAAGGGTCCTGAAGTATATTTCCGTCCAAAATTTGACGAAAATTTTGGCTAAAATACAATTTTAAGACCCTAACTATTAATTTTTATGCGTTTGACTCCCTATTTATATGAGATAAGGACTTTGACACAAAAAAAAGAAAAGTTTCATAGTAATAGTTAGGATCTTAAAATAGTATTTTAGCTAAAATTTTCATTAAATTTCATACAAATAAGGAGTCAAGCGCATAAAAATTAATAGTTAGAATCTTAAAATAGTATATTAGCTAAGATTTTCGTCAAATTTTGAACGAAAATATACTTCATGACCCTTTTTGTTAACGGAATAAACCACAAGGACCCTATTTGACACTTTTTAAACCACAGAAACCCTATCTGAAAATTGGTCAAACCATATGACCTTTTTTATAATTTACCCTTTATAATATATATACATGGCCTCTCCACCTCCATCATTTTTATCATCAAAATC
>QANZ01052419.1:41741-55995 GCA_003254925.1 Chamaecrista fasciculata | reverse complement strand
TTAGGAGATTATTGATTTATTAAATCCACTAAAATAGGTTGAGGATGGCGCCTCATTTGAAGGAGATTTTAATTAATAAAATTGTTTTATTATTTAAAGTCATGAATTTGAATTCAAGATTTGATCTTGAGATTCAAAATTTGAATTAAAGATATTAGGGTAATATTTTAATTCAAAATCTTTGGAAGATAATAAGTTGGTTATGACTTCCTAAGAATTATGAATGTTTTTTATTTATAAAATTCCAAAGAAAATAGCAAGGGGATGTATAATTAACCAAAAAAAAATTGAAAATACAATTGATCTAAAAAAACTCTTTTTTTTTGGTGGGATATAAAAAAAACTTTAAACTGTAATTGAAATTGACTAATTTGATAACAAGATTAAATTATCTTAATATTTGACACTCACGTACAAATATTAATAACTTTTTGGAAAAAGTATCATTTTGGTCTCTAAATTTTACACCAACTATCAATTTCGTCCTCAATATTTCACATTTTGGTCAATTTTATCCATTGCTCTTACTTTAGCCAAATATTAATACGTGGCTAATGATATGTAATGTAAAATTGATAGAAAAAAGAACTTAAATCAATACTCAGATTGAAAAATTCATATGGAGTCTATCGTTAATTTATTGAAGGAAGTTAGTCAAAGGATAATATTGACCAAAGTGTAAAAGATTGAGAACGAAATTGACAGCTGATGTAAAGTTTGGGGACAAAATTGGAGCTTTTGCCTAACTTTTTTTTAGGATAACCCATGACATTATATTTTTTTTGGGTAAAGTACACTTTGGTACTCTGTGGTTAGGACTGGTTCCACTTGTTCCTGAAACAATGAGACTAGTTTCATTTTGATCCTCAAATATTTTTTGTTTGGTCCCCAAAATTTGATTTCATCTTATTTCTAACTTGAATAGTTGAGATGAATTATTTTTGTTTTTTACTTATATGTGTCATAATAAGTGAGTTAAGAAAGTGAGAGTAAAAAATCTTTATTTTTGGTCACAAATTAGAGATAAATTTGGGGTTGATTTTTTTTCAAAAGAGTGAAAATTTTTCTATCTGTCAATTCCAAATCACTTATTATAAACTTGAGGACCAAACTAAAATAAATTTATGGTTGATTTTTCTTTTAAAATAAAATAAAATAGTTTTAGGACCAAAATGAAACTAACCCTAGAGTTTGAGGATCAAAATGACTATTTAACCCATCATAATTAAGCATAACGGCATTATGGGATAGCAAAAACTTTTTGAAATTCATGGATTCATGGAAGCGAAAACAGAGCACCCAACGGCACCCAAGGTTAATTTGAAATTCAGGCCGTTATAGCCAGAAGAGAATTCAAAATTGTAGCGTATAATCGAAATTTAAAAATTCAAAGTTCCAACGTTCATAATTTCACTCCTCGTTTCTTCCTCCGTCAAATCTTCACTCCAATGGCGTTCTAGGAAATTCTCACAGAAAGCCCACGAAGGTTTCCGCCGGAAAAAATGGTGGGTCCATCGAGAATCAGCCGGCGACGACAATGAGCAAGAAGAAGAAGAACAATGGTTGCGAGCAAGAAGATGCGAAAAAGATCGACGCTGAGATTGAAGAGATCGAATCGAGAACGAGATTAAAGGCTTGTAGTCGAGATTGGAAGCGCTTCGCCTCACAACAATTCCGGTATTAGCATTGAATTCTGAGTTTCGTAAGTGTCTACTTTCTTCATGTTTTCTATTTTCAAAAACAGAAACGCTGGTATACTCTGTTTGGTTTTATTGGGATCTTTGAGATTTGATGTATTTTGATTTTGATTTCAAGAAATAAACAATAATTTCAATTTTTTTACCTTCCTAATCCAGAAAGTTCTTCTTTTTTGATCAAGGAGAGATTTTCGGCTACCATAGCTGCACATGCTACGCTTAAATATTCTTCATTTCACTTCTTTTTCTTTTCTTCTTTCTTCTTTCTCATCTTTCTCTTCTTTCTCATTCATTCATTCATTCATTCTCTCAACAACCTTATCTTTTCAAAACAGAGGCCGAACGAAGCATCCAAAGATTTCATTGTTTACCCTCTTTATTCCCATCATCTTTCTCTTCTTTTAATCTTCTGGGTCGGATTCATCGCTCACTTCAAAACCTCAAGCCCCATTTCATATCGTTTCTTGGGTTTCTCTCAAATCTCTCACTTTATGTGAATTTTGGGTGTCGTAGATAGAAGAAAAAAATATGGCCAAGAGATCCATTGGAGATTTAATGCGGAAGAAGCTTTCTGATATAACCAACACACAACCCCAATTTAAACTACCAAGTATCGAAGAAAAAGAAAAATCCTTTGAGAATTTTCCCACCAACAAGGATTGCATTGAACAACTCCTAAAGGTACAAATATTTTTTTCTTTGTTCGGTTCCTCCCTAGGGTTTCAAATTTTCGTGATGTGATTGTATTTTTATTTCTGTTTTCTCCCGTGAATTTCTGATGCAGGAAAGAGGCACATTGAGAGTAGCTGGAATGTGCAAAATATTGGTGAGTACCTTCTGCAGTTTTGCTTTATACCATTCAAGTTGTATAAATTTTCTACCATATTGATTTATTCTAGATGCTTTGTAGCGTGTTTTTTTTCATAGCACAGTAGTTTGTTATTCTTGAGGGTGTTGTGATTTGGCTTTTTTTTTTATTTTTTTTTTTATTTTTATAACTTCAAGCCTAACCAGTAAGCATTAGTCCTTCCATTTCATATATCTTTATGTTTTATCATTTCAAAGTGCATACAATCTGTACCCCAACAAGGCAACAACCTTTTGGGCCTGTATAAAGGTCATTAGTCTTTACCATTGGCACTGTTGGGTAGGTTTGCTAAATTGCGGTTTTTTTTAAAATGATAATAGAGTGGAACTTTCACTAGAGAGAAAAGCTATAGAGAGAAATGCTAAATTGCGGTTTTTTTTAAAATGATAATGCATCCTCCAAAGTGGAAAAGCTATAGAAAAACTATATTCAAAATGGCTCAAAAAACTAGTAAAGATAACAAATCTTTGCATAATATGGAGTATTTACAAGCAATATCAGTTTGTTCCTCTGTGGGTTAAAATATGTTATTTAACATACTTCTTATTTGTTCTGTTATCACTCAAGAACTCTCTGGTACTTTACATATTGGCACTTCTGTTTCAAACCTATGACCTTGCCATTCCTAGCATGAATATGAGGCTACAATTGTTTGCTATTGGACTACAATATATTTGTTAATCTAAATATGTGACCTTGCCATTCCTAGCATGAATATGAGGCCACAATTGTTTGCTGTTGGACTACAATATATTTGCTTTTGCTGAGGTGAACTCTTTGCATGTAGGTACCTACACTGCACTATTTGATAAACAAGGAGCACAACTGCTTGCTGTTGCTTTTCTTGTTATTTCAAGAACATGGGTGACAGATCGTATTGCTGCATCACTGAATGGTATTTCTATTTAGGTTGCCTAGTTCCTCTTTCTCTCTGCTAATATGGGGAAATAATTTTGTAATTATGTGTACTAAATTTAATTTTCTTTTCAATGTTAGGTGCTCGCACTAGAATATTTTCATTCACTACGTGTAGTTAGTTTATCTTGACTTGAAGCCCGACAATTTACTGATTGCACATCCAAGGAGGTAATAGTTCAAGATTTTTGGTTGAGTAACCCTATTGAGGTCCACTTCTGGTAACTTGTATGTTTTTTTTTTTTTCTGCTTTTTTATTAAGCTTGTCAGCTTAGTATACACATTTTTACTAGGATTAGATTGTTCAACACTTCTATCAATATGATTCTTATGATATATGATACATCACTATTTGGGCGTACGCCTAAACGACCCTCGAATCGGGCCTCTTCTCCCCTCCACACCTTGCAAGGCACACCCGAGCCAATCAGGTGTCCTCTGCACGTTTCGGGGCGGCCGTGATCCAGCCAGGGTCATGGCGCGCGCCTCCATAATAACGCGCAGTCACCCACGACTGCCTCGTCCCGCAAACTTCGCTGTGGGAGATCGTGTGTCGCGACCTTCGTTACACCCACGTTCTCCAGTCTCACGGCGCCCGCCGTGCGAGACGACACGCAATCACCCACGATTGCCTTGCTCCGCAAATCTCGGTCTCCACCATCTCCGCTGGTGGAGATCGTGTCTGGTTACGTGGTCCGCCCCGCGCGTTGACCACCTCTCCCCCTCCTGCTCTATAAATAGAGCCCAACTCAGCAGTTCAAGGTTAGCTACTTCTTACACTCCAGAATTCTCTTACTCTCCTATCACTCTCTTACTAACTTGAGCGTCGGAGTACTCTTCGCAGGGCCCCCCTGTGAAGCTCTTGCAGGTTCTTGTTCGACTCTTGGCTCTTGCAGCCCACAACCGGTGAACTAGGTAAGTGCAGCCCATTTTCTAGTTTATCATTGGCGCCGTCTGTGGGGAGTCTCCTCCTCACCTGCTGAACTTTACGGGGGCTCTCACGCTCGTCCTCTATTGCTTTTTTCTTTACAAAAGCTAACTCACAAACGTTTACCTTGTTGAACTAGGTGATCTCCACTTTGATATGGCTCATAACGACTCCCCTCGCGATCCCCTTTTGGATGACCCCTCCGATTCCCAGGAGCACGCCCCTGGCTCTCAGGAGGACCAAGAACAAGAGGAACATCGGGAAGAGGGAGCACCCTCTCGAGTAGCACCACCTACAACCGAGATGGGCGCCACGGGCCAAACTTGCCAGGCTATGGACATCATGTCCATCTTTCGTGGAATGATGAAGGAGCAGACGGAGTCTCTTCGTCGCGAATTCCAGAGCCTCTCTGTTCATAGCACGCCTCAGGGGTCGAATCCCGGTCGCCGTAACACAACGGCTGGTTTTGAAGACGAGCAGGGTACCTTCATTCCCCAGAAGGGACCGTTCGCCGTATCCATCCAGCATGACATTGTACCGCAGGGCATCAAGATGCCCGTCAAAATGGTACCCTACGAGCCAACTGCAAACCCAAATCTGCACTTGAAGGCGTTCCACGCGAACATCCAGCTGGCATCACTCACGGAAGGAAAGAAATGCAAGCTCTTTCCCACTACTCTCGGTCCAGAAGGACTCCACTGGTACGCCCGCCTACCAGACTACTCTATCCACAACTTTGACGAGCTGGAGGCCACCTTTCTCAAGCGCTTCGCCACCAGTATTGTTTACAAGAAACCGTCAACTGTCATGGCGGACCTCATTCTGGGCTCCAGCGAGAGCCTCAGGGACTTCCTCAAGCGTTTCTCCGAGCGCTGCCACGAAGTGGAGGACCTGGAAGACAGCGTGGCCATTCACGCCTTCAAGCAGGGCCTACGAGTTGGCGCTCGCCAACCCAAAGACCCTGGACGCGTTGCTGAAGCAAGTCCGCGATTTCATTCTCAAGGAGGACAACCAGGTCGCCTCCATGCAAAATAGTCAGACCAGCGCCCGGACCCAGAACGCCAACGAGAACGAAAGCGGAAAATGGAAGAAGAGGCACGATCGCCCTTCCAACTCGTCACCAGGAGCCCAGCGCACGCCCTTCACGGGTAAATTCCCGACTAATCACATCCTCACTGTCTCTAGGTCGGAGATTTTGCGCGCCTGCGGATCCCTCGACTTCTTCCCAGTAGCTAGGCCGCTCCCGGTCAAGACCGGCCGCCCACGGGACACGAGCAAGCACTGCCGGTACCATAACGGCTATGGCCACACGACGGACGAATGCATCTCCTTGAAAGATGCAATCGAACAACTGATCCGCGACGGCCACCTGGCCAAATATAAACAGAAGAAACAACCAGAATCTGATGGGGACGCCTCCCACCAGAAGAACAGGAAAGTCACCGAGAGCGGGAGTGGTGGCTCAAAGCACTCTGAGACGCCCGCCCGGAACGTAATAAACACAATTTCCGGCGGGATACACAGGCATAAGACTCCCCATAACCGCAAGAACATCATGCGGTCCATCATGTGTATGCACTACACGAGCATCAAGCGCTCCCATGAAGACATCCACGCGCTTATCATCTTCACCCACGATGAGCTGAAGCCCGTTGAATACGACGAGCCCATGGTCATCACGGCGCGCATAGGTGAGATTGACGTACGACGCATACTGGTGGATCAGGGGTCATCCTCGGACATCCTCTACTTCCACGCCTTCGAGCACCTGGGCATTCCCCTGAGCGCCCTCAAGCCCTTCAATGAGCCGCTGATCGGCTTTGCCGGGACCAGGACGCCTGCCGAAGGGGTCCTCGAGACCAAGCTCACCCTCGAGGGTGATGGCGACCCGCCCAGAACATCGTTGTAGCCGCATCGTCCGCCTACAACGCAATCCTTGGGCGCTCCAGCCTCAACGCCTTCACTGCTCACCTACTCATGAAATTCCCTACTCGCTGGGGAACCGCGAGTATTCGGGGCGATCAACTTGAGGGTCGCCGCTGCTACGCCACAAGAGCCAAGAGTCGAACAAGAACCTGCAAGAGCTTCACAGGGGGGCCCTGCGAAGAGTACTCTGACGCTCAAGTTAGTAAGAGAGTGATAGGAGAGTAAGAGAATTCTGGAGTGTAACAAGTAGCTAACCTTGAACTGCTGAGTTGGGCTCTATTTATAGAGCAGGAGGGGGAGAGGTGGTCAGCGCGCGGGGCGGACCACGTAACCAGACACGATCTCCACCAGCGGATATGGTGGAGACCGAGATTTGCGGAGCAAGGCGGGTGATTGCGTGTCGTCTCGCACGGCGGGCGCCGTGAGACTGGAGAACGTGGGTGTAACCAAGGTCGCGACCCACGATCTCCCACAGCGAAGTTTGCGGGACGAGGCAGTCGTGGGTGACTGCGGGTTATTATGGAGGCGCGCGCCATGACTCTGGCTGGATCACGGCCGCCCCGAAACGTGCAGAGGACACCTGATTGGCTCGGGTGCGCCTTGCAATGTGGAGGGGAGAAGAGGCCCTGTTCGAGGGCCGTTTAGGCGTACGCCCAAATAGTGATGTATCACAAGTCCCTCCTTAAAGAAGCCAACGTGTGCGTCCGTTGCTGCCTCCGGGCGTGCGCTCGGAGAGGGAAGCGATCGATGGGACCAATGCCGGGGGTATGAATGTAAGGCGGGTGGCAGGGCCTTGGCGGCAACCCTTGGCGGGAACCCCTGGCGGCAACCCTTGGCGCCAACTCCGCGTACGCCCGAAATGTGCAGGAGTACTTGTCTCCCGCGGAGTGCAGAAACAGGAAAAGTCGGGCGTCCATTTCGAGGGAAAATGGATCGTCAGGATTTCCAAGGCGGGCAGCTATGTGGTAGGTAGCGCTGTCCTGTCAAAGACACGTGTCGCAACTCGGGAAGCCGAAATTTGAAAATTCAGAAACGCCTCGTATACCGCGCTTGCGAGGGTATAAAAGGGCCAAAGGCAGCGTCTTTTGCACTTTTGCCTGCGTTCGAGTTCTTAGGAGAGAGAAAACAGGAAGTCGACGAGTTCAGCCGCTAGAGTTGCATTCCGGAAATCGAAGCGTTATGACCGTGAAGGGGAATCGGTCCGAGCGAGAAGTTTTCTGTGTGCTAGTCGAATGTTCATTGTGGTGCCTGTGCGGTGGATTGTCCGTCGCGAGTAATGGCGAAAAGGGGTTGGGGATTGGAAAGGGATAGGCGTTTCCCGGTATGGATACGGTTCATCGCTGTAGGGTGTCATGTGCGAGAGACAGCGAAAATGATTGTGGGTACGGACGTAGGGGGTGGAAGTTATGGGTTTTTCTGGGTTTTCTGTTCATCGTGTTCACGTTACTTGAAAAAAAAAAGGGAATGTTTCTGGGTTAATGGGGCGTGCGCCCCGTCAGTGCGGGCCGAGTGGTTGCTGGTATGATTTGTGTATGTTGGGTCATATGATGACGCGTGTTCTCCTGTTAGCAGGTTGCAAGGAGTGCGGTAGTTGATAATCAGGGCGAGCGCCTCAAATTGTTCAACCAAACCAACCAACTCTTCTGGTATCTCCTAATAATCCCTTGTGATCTTGAGATTCTGGCGAGCGTTAGAGACCATGGTGGTCATTAGGGAGTTAGAAGAGGGTGAAGAACTAATTAGAGTTAGTAGTTTGACTACACAGGGCAGTAGTTCTGTAGATTTGGAAGAGGTTCGTCGTTCGATGGACGAAGTGGTGCGGCGGGCGGTCGAGTTGCTAACAAAGAGGGCAAACGACGCAAAGGGCGCGCGGGGTGTTTATAGGTGGAGGATGGATCTAGTGACTTTGGAACCATCAAACGCGTCGTAGAGGACGGAGGAGGAGCAAGTGCTGGAGCTCTCCGATCGGGAAGAAGAGGAACCATCGATGTTAATGGGTGAGCCAACGGGCCCCCTGAGTGGATCGGCGGCCGAGGGGGAGCGCCTTATCATGTCCCGCGACGAGGTTACGTGGGACGCGGCAGAGGGGTTTGGGAACCCCGAGGTCAGGGCGACCAAGGGCCCGCCGGCAGAGCCATCAAGATTTGATAGCGAGGAAGATTTGGAGGCGGCCCAAGAGATTTATTTTGGGCCAGGGTCTGTCCGCGAGGCGAGCGGCATGGCCGTCGGCGTGTGGGACGACAATAACTCGATGTGGTGGACTCATCGACGAGGGTTCATCGTGCATGAAGTGTTGTTGCGGGAGTGTAGCTCCGAACTGCCCCTCATCGATTTTGAGGTTGATGTGCTAAATCACCTCAACTGCTGTCCAGCGCAGTTGATGGCCAACGGCTGGCGGAGCTTGAGGTTTCTGCAGTATGCTGCTTGGTCACTGGGCGTGGAGCTCACTGTGAGACTATTTTTGTATTGGTTTTCTGTGAAGTCTGGGGACAACGGGCGGGTGAACATCCAGAGGAAAGGGGGGAGCCTGGGTGGATTTCCAGCGAGCATCAGCAACTGGAAGAACTGGAAAGACAGTATTGTACAAAATGGTGTGGAGCGCCCGTGGTGGGTGAGAGAGCAGGATGACCGCCCGCTGTTCCCTGTGGCGTGGTCGGATGCCATCACAGGGGTGAGCCCGATTAAGAGAGGGCATCTGAGCGAAGAGGAGCGGCGGACGGATAGGCTCCTAACTTCGTTTTACCGAAATTATGTGCAAACATGTAATATGTTAACTGATATTTGCTTTCTTCCTTTATGTGTGATATGGTCGTTTGGGCTGCGCCTAACGAGTATGTTGTTTGTTTTGTAGCGATGACTGAGGCGCATAGAAGGCCGGAGAACCAAGGCGCCGGAAGCTCGGCCGCGGCAGGCCCGGCAGAGAGGGGCGGAGAGCAGGGGCACGCGCAGGGCAGGGTCTCGGCTGGGATGCAGGCGCCGCCAATTGCGCCTGGTGGGAGGCCGAGAGCTTCAGGGCCTTCATCTCGTGCTCCAGTAGCTTCCGGAGGCGCGGGACAGGCGTCGGCGAGCCCGTCGAGAAGGAGAGTTGGGCCACCACTATTGGAAATTGGCGGAATGAGGCGGGTGCTCCGTCTGAACGAGGGAGGAGGCCCGACGGGAAGTGAAAAGGATCGGCGGGGGTAGCCGAGAAGGAAAGCCCGCCAGTAAAAAGGGCACTTGTTGGCGGTTCGGTGGATCCCGGGGTGTTTATCCACTGGGATGATGAAGAGCTTGACCGCTTCATCAAGGTGAGCCACCCTGATGGCGATGGGCCGAGCAACCCACGGATGGATATGCCGGTCGCCCGGAGGGTTAACGAGAACGGGGAGGCTGAGTTTCCCTACTTGCCGTCAGAGCCAAGCAAGGGGCGATTCTCTGGGATAGCCTTTATTCAGTCCCTCTACTCCAACGGCACCTACGAGTGGCATGACTCCCTGGTGGCCGATGCCTACAAGCGCCCGCTAGTAGACTATGCGGCGGCACACAGCATGATTGCCTCCGTGGCTTGTCACGCGGCGCAGACACTGTCGCACAACCTAGCAAAGGAGGTGGCCCGCCTGAGAGAGGAGGGGAGAACGGCCGGTGGGGCCGAGCAGCTGAAAGCACTGGAAGCTGCCAGGGACAAGGCGCTGGAGGAAGCTCAGGCCGGGCGGGCTCAGGTGAAGAAGCTGGAGGAAGAGAAGAAGAGGGAGAGGGAAAGGAGGAAGAAGGCGGACCAAGAGGCCGCGGAGGCAGTCCGGGAGGCGGGGGTGCAGCGGGGGGAGGCTGCGGATGCGAGGGCAAAGCTGGAGGCTTACCAGGCGGGCGAGGCTCAGCGGATTGAACGCGCGCGCCGTGATGAGCGTAGGCAGTTGTATTGGTTCTATGTCAATGCCACGTCTCGGGGGTTTGAGAACTGCCGTAAGCAGCTGAACCTCTTGAACCCGGGGCTCAATGAAGCTGGAATTGACTACACCTTTGAGGTGCTCCCCGACGGTCGTGGCGGGGAAGAGATCCGAATGCGCACGGGTGATGATGAGCCTGGGGAGCCAATGCCCGACTTGCCGGAGGACTGGACCATCCACGAGTTGGAGGTGGCGGAGGGGCGGTCAGCTCTTCGGCCAGGGGATGATGGTTATGTGCCGCCGGCGGACGTCCAGAGCACTGCGGGAAATCAAGTGGACGTGGAGCAGCCGGCCGTGGCCGCGGATGGCGGAGGCGGAGAGGGTAGTGGCGAGCATGTACCTGCAGCGGGCGCCACAGTGATCTCGGATGATGGTTATGTGCCGCCGGCGGACGTCCAGAGCACTGCGGGAAATCAAGTGGACGTGGAACAACCGGCCGTGGCCGCGGATGGCGGAGGCGGAGAGGGTAGTGGCGAGCATGTACCTGCAGCGGGCGCCACGGTGATCTCGGATGACTAGGTCATCCTTTGTAATTTCTGGGGAGTGTTCCCCGTTCTGAACTTGTAGTGGTGGGCGTGTGTGCCCTGTTTTGAATTTGTATACGGCGTGTGTGCCCTTTTATGTTGGTGGATTTAACGGCGGTTTGGCCAGAATTAATGTGGGGCCGTAAGGCCAATTTTGATTAACGCGATAAATATAACTGTTGATATATTTTATCTGTTGGATGTATGTGATATTTGCGCAAGTGTATGTATGTGGGTGTGTGTGTCCGCCCAACTGAGTTGGCGATCGGACTGTTGGGCTAGCCAGCCAAGAGGTAATGGACCAGCATGGCGTATGAGCAACTTCTCGGCTCACGGGCGCGCGGGGCACCAAAAAGAAAGCGTATGGAGGCGTCCCTCCGGCCTTCGAGCTCTTCATTGGAGCGTGCGTGACTCATGTGTTGTAAGTCGTTTAGATTAGGCTGTGCCTAAGTTAGTGTGATCGAAGCGAACACGAATGTAAATGAATCGAGTAAATGGAAAAGAATGCCGTAACTATATTAATGTAATATAATGGCGATCGTTACACGAAATGAGTAATTGCACAACGTAAAAGTGTACAAGAAATGTCATAAATGCAAGAGTACATAAATGAATTAAAGTGTGATGTTGTTGACCGTACGGTCAAGATACTTTCTGAGGCTTGCGACATTCCATGGGTTGGGTAAGCGGCGGCCATCTAGTGTGGAAAGCATGTACGCGCCACCAGGGATAACCCTGACGACACGGTATGGACCCTCCCAGTTTGGGTGCAACTTGCCATGTGAGCGGTTCAAGCGATCGTTGGCGACGTCACGAAGAACGAGGTCGCCAATTTCAAAGGATCGATGTTTGACCCTTTTGTTGAAGTACTTCGCCATGCGCTCTTTGTAGGCAGCCTGGCGGATGCTGGCGATGTCGCGCACCTCTTCAAGTTCGTCTAAGGCGATTGCCCGACAGCCTCGGTTTGCCTCCTCATTGTAGTACAGGACTCTGTCGGAGAGAAAGGCGGTCTCGGCTGGGATCATGGCGGGCGACCCGTAGGTAAGGGTGTAAGGTGCCTCGCCTGTAGACTCTTGGGGCGTAATACGGTAAGACCATAGGACGGTTGGGAGCTCGTCCAGCGGCCTTTGGCGTTGTCGAGTCTGCGCTTTAACCCGTTCAGGATGATGCGGTTGGCGTGCTCGGTTTGCCCGTTGGTCGAGGGGTGCTCGACTGAAGTGTTGCCGAGAGAGATGTCATACTGGGCGCAAAAATCGCGGAAGGACTCGCTGATGAATTAGCGGTCGTTGTCGCTGATGATTCGCTGGGGGACGCTAAAGCGTGACAGTATGTTCTGTAAGACGAAAGTTTTCATCTGGGCATCGACTTGACCGGTTCAGCCTCGATCCATTTTGTGAAAAGGTCGATCGCGACGATAAGGAACCGGCGCTGGCCCGTGGCGGTCGGGAATGGCCCGAGGATGTCGATCCCCCAAACGTCAAAGGGCCAAGGGGATTCCATTGGGCGCATGTCCTCTCCAGGAATGTGGATGCGATTAGCGTGCTCTTGGCACTTTCGGCAGGTTTTCACCAGTGCTGTAGCATCCCGAATGATCGTGGGCCAATAGTACCCCGAGATGAGGACTTTGCGCTTCAGTGTGGGCGCCGCTTGGTGTGAACCGCAGAGCCCTTCGTGGAGCTCCTCGAGAATGAGGCGCGCGTCATTTGGTCCCACGCATCTGAGGCAGGGCATGGAGTGACCTCGTCGATAAAGGTCGTTCCCCCAGAGGAAGTAGTGGGCAGCCGCCGTACAACCTTTCGGGCTTCGTTCCTGTCTGCCGGGAGGGTGCCATCCCGGATGTAGGACATGATGGGCGTGCGCCAATCAGTCGTTGTTGAGATAGCTAGGACCATGGGACCCTCGATAGATGGACGTTCTAAAGTGGTGCGAATGATGGAGGAACGGGCTCGGGCGTTTGGCTAAGAGGCCAGTTTGGCTAAAGCATCTGCTCTGGTGTTCTTAGAATGCAGGATGTGCGAGAATTGGGCGGCCCGGATGTGGTGGCGGAGGATATACTTGGCCTTTTCCACGTATTTGAGGATAGTGGGCTCCTTGGCCTCAAAGTCTCCTTTCATGTGGCCAACCACCAGCTGGGAGTCACTATAGACGTGGATGTCCTGGGCGCCCATGCCCACGGCGAGCTCGAGTGCAGCGATGAGTGCTTCGTACTCAGCCTGATTGTTTGTGGCCGGGAAGTGTATGTCGATGGCCTACTCGATACTGTAACCATCGGGGGATTCGACGATCACACCTGCGCCGCGGAGTTTGGCGGACGAGGCCCCATCAATGTAGAGGTTCCACACGATGGGGGTTGGTTTGGCGGGCGTCATCTCAGCGACGAAGTCGGCCAAAGCTTGGCCTTTGATGCGCGTCGTGGTTCAAATGTCAGGCCGAATTCGGAGAGCTCGATCGACCAATTAACTAGGCGGCCCGCGATGTCGGGCTGATGAATGATTTGCCTCATGGGGCGGTCGGTGCGGACAATTATCACGTATTGTTGATAGTAGGGTCGCAGCTTTCTCGTGGAAACGAGTAGGGCGTACACTAGCTTTTCGAGTAAGTGATATCGCGTCTCGGCGCCCGTGAGGACTTTGCTGGAAAAATATATGGGCCGCTGTTCGTCTTTTTCCTCGATGATCAAGACGGAGCTGATTGTCACATCGATTGCAGCCAGGTATACATAGATGGGCTTGCCGGGCGTAGGGGTGGTGAGGATAGGCGGCCTGCTCAGGTACGCCTTCAGTTGCTGGAACGCCTCTTCACATTCAGCTGTCCAAGTGAAGTTCTTGCCTCCTTTAAGAGTTTTAAAGAAGGGTAAGCACCGGTCGCCTGATCTTGCCAGAAAGCGGTGGAGCGCGGCTATGCGCCCGTTGAGGCGTTGTACCTCTTTCAGCGTTTTTGGGGACGCCATGTCGATGATGGCCTGACACTGGTCCGGGTTGGCCTCTATCCCGTGCTAGGAGATCATGAAGCCTAGGAACTTGCCTCCGACGACCCCGAAAGCGCACTTGGCGGGGTTGAGGCGCAATCGGTAATGGCGGAGAATCTGGAAGATTTCCTGCAGGTCATCCAGGTGGTCGCCACCAGCCTTCGTCTTGACAACCATGTCGTCAACGTAGACTTCGATGTTCTTGCCGATGTTGTCCTTGAAGAATCTGTCCATCATACGTTGGTACGTGGCGCCTGCGTTCTTCAAGCCGAAGAGCATGACGTTGTAACAGTAGATGCCCTGTTCAGTGATGAAGGCCGTCTTGTCGACGTCCTTAGGATTCATCCTGATCTGGTTGTAACCCGAGAAGGCATCGAGGAAACTCAAGGTGGCGTACCCGCAGGTGTTGTCCACCAACTTGTCGATGCTGGGGAGTGGATGAAGGTCCTTGGGGGTCGCCTTGTTGAGGTCCGTGAAATCCACGCACATCCGCCACTTGCCGTTG
>QANZ01052419.1:0-40532 GCA_003254925.1 Chamaecrista fasciculata | reverse complement strand
GCACTTACCTAGTTCACCGGTTGTGGGCTGCAAGAGCCAAGAGTCGAACAAGAACCTGCAAGAGCTTCACAGGGGGGCCCTGCGAAGAGTACTCCGACGCTCAAGTTAGTAAGAGAGTGATAGGAGAGTAAGAGAATTCTGGAGTGTAAGAAGTAGCTAACCTTGAACTGCTGAGTTGGGCTCTATTTATAGAGCAGGAGGGGGAGAGGTGGTCAGCGCGCGGGGCGGACCACGTAACCAGACACGATCTCCACCAGCGGAGATGGTGGAGACCGAGATTTGCGGAGCAAGGCAATCGTGGGTGATTGCGTGTCGTCTCGCACGGCGGGCGCCGTGAGACTGGAGAACGTGGGTGTAACGAAGGTCGCGACACACGATCTCCCACAGCGAAGTTTGCGGGACGAGGCAGTCGTGGGTGACTGCGCGTTATTATGGAGGCGCGCGCCATGACCCTGGCTGGATCACGGCCGCCCCGAAACGTGCAGAGGACACCTGATTGGCTCGGGTGCGCCTTGCAAGGTGTGGAGGGGAGAAGAGGCCCGGTTCGACGGTCGTTTAGGCGTACGCCCAAATAGTGATGTATCATATATCATAAGAATCATATTGATAGAAGTGTTGAACAATCTAATCCTAGTAAAATTGTGTATACTAAGCTGACAAGCTTAATAAAAAAGCAGGAAAAAAAAAAAACATACAAGTTACCAGAAGTGGACCTCAATAGGGTTACTCAACCAAAAATCTTGAACTATTACCTCCTTGGATGTGCAATCAGTAAATTGTCGGGCTTCAAGTCAAGATAAACTAACTACACGTAGTGAATGAAAATATTCTAGTGCGAGCACCTAACATTGAAAAGAAAATTAAATTTAGTACACATAATTACAAAATAATTTCCCCATATTAGCAGAGAGAAAGAGGAACTAGGCAACCTAAATAGAAATACCATTCAGTGATGCAGCAATACGATCTGTCACCCATGTTCTTGAAATAACAAGAAAAGCAACAGCAAGCAGTTGTGCTCCTTGTTTATCAAATAGTGCAGTGTAGGTACCTACATGCAAAGAGTTCACCTCAGCAAAAGCAAATATATTGTAGTCCAACAGCAAACAATTGTGGCCTCATATTCATGCTAGGAATGGCAAGGTCACATATTTAGATTAACAAATATATTGTAGTCCAATAGCAAACAATTGTAGCCTCATATTCATGCTAGGAATGGCAAGGTCATAGGTTTGAAACAGAAGTGCCAATATGTAAAGTACCAGAGAGTTCTTGAGTGATAACAGAACAAATAAGAAGTATGTTAAATAACATATTTTAACCCACAGAGGAACAAACTGATATTGCTTGTAAATACTCCATATTATGCAAAGATTTGTTATCTTTACTAGTTTTTTGAGCCATTTTGAATATAGTTTTTCTATAGCTTTTCCACTTTGGAGGATGCATTATCATTTTAAAAAAAACCGCAATTTAGCATTTCTCTCTATAGCTTTTCTCTCTAGTGAAAGTTCCACTCTATTATCATTTTAAAAAAAACCGCAATTTAGCAAACCTACCCAACAGTGCCAATGGTAAAGACTAATGACCTTTATACAGGCCCAAAAGGTTGTTGCCTTGTTGGGGTACAGATTGTATGCACTTTGAAATGATAAAACATAAAGATATATGAAATGGAAGGACTAATGCTTACTGGTTAGGCTTGAAGTTATAAAAATAAAAAAAAAAATAAAAAAAAAAGCCAAATCACAACACCCTCAAGAATAACAAACTACTGTGCTATGAAAAAAAACACGCTACAAAGCATCTAGAATAAATCAATATGGTAGAAAATTTATACAACTTGAATGGTATAAAGCAAAACTGCAGAAGGTACTCACCAATATTTTGCACATTCCAGCTACTCTCAATGTGCCTCTTTCCTGCATCAGAAATTCACGGGAGAAAACAGAAATAAAAATACAATCACATCACGAAAATTTGAAACCCTAGGGAGGAACCGAACAAAGAAAAAAATATTTGTACCTTTAGGAGTTGTTCAATGCAATCCTTGTTGGTGGGAAAATTCTCAAAGGATTTTTCTTTTTCTTCGATACTTGGTAGTTTAAATTGGGGTTGTGTGTTGGTTATATCAGAAAGCTTCTTCCGCATTAAATCTCCAATGGATCTCTTGGCCATATTTTTTTCTTCTATCTACGACACCCAAAATTCACATAAAGTGAGAGATTTGAGAGAAACCCAAGAAACGATATGAAATGGGGCTTGAGGTTTTGAAGTGAGCGATGAATCCGACCCAGAAGATTAAAAGAAGAGAAAGATGATGGGAATAAAGAGGGTAAACAATGAAATCTTTGGATGCTTCGTTCGGCCTCTGTTTTGAAAAGATAAGGTTGTTGAGAGAATGAATGAATGAATGAATGAGAAAGAAGAGAAAGATGAGAAAGAAGAAAGAAGAAAAGAAAAAGAAGTGAAATGAAGAATATTTAAGCGTAGCATGTGCAGCTATGGTAGCCGAAAATCTCTCCTTGATCAAAAAAGAAGAACTTTCTGGATTAGGAAGGTAAAAAAATTGAAATTATTGTTTATTTCTTGAAATCAAAATCAAAATACATCAAATCTCAAAGATCCCAATAAAACCAAACAGAGTATACCAGCGTTTCTGTTTTTGAAAATAGAAAACATGAAGAAAGTAGACACTTACGAAACTCAGAATTCAATGCTAATACCGGAATTGTTGTGAGGCGAAGCGCTTCCAATCTCGACTACAAGCCTTTAATCTCGTTCTCGATTCGATCTCTTCAATCTCAGCGTCGATCTTTTTCGCATCTTCTTGCTCGCAACCATTGTTCTTCTTCTTCTTGCTCATTGTCGTCGCCGGCTGATTCTCGATGGACCCACCATTTTTTCCGGCGGAAACCTTCGTGGGCTTTCTGTGAGAATTTCCTAGAACGCCATTGGAGTGAAGATTTGACGGAGGAAGAAACGAGGAGTGAAATTATGAACGTTGGAACTTTGAATTTTTAAATTTCGATTATACGCTACAATTTTGAATTCTCTTCTGGCTATAACGGCCTGAATTTCAAATTAACCTTGGGTGCCGTTGGGTGCTCTGTTTTCGCTTCCATGAATCCATGAATTTCAAAAAGTTTTTGCTATCCCATAATGCCGTTATGCTTAATTATGATGGGTTAAATAGTCATTTTGATCCTCAAACTCTAGGGTTAGTTTCATTTTGGTCCTAAAACTATTTTATTTTATTTTAAAAGAAAAATCAACCATAAATTTATTTTAGTTTGGTCCTCAAGTTTATAATAAGTGATTTGGAATTGACAGATAGAAAAATTTTCACTCTTTTGAAAAAAAATCAACCCCAAATTTATCTCTAATTTGTGACCAAAAATAAAGATTTTTTACTCTCACTTTCTTAACTCACTTATTATGACACATATAAGTAAAAAACAAAAATAATTCATCTCAACTATTCAAGTTAGAAATAAGATGAAATCAAATTTTGGGGACCAAACAAAAAATATTTGAGGATCAAAATGAAACTAGTCTCATTGTTTCAGGAACAAGTGGAACCAGTCCTAACCACAGAGTACCAAAGTGTACTTTACCCAAAAAAAATATAATGTCATGGGTTATCCTAAAAAAAAGTTAGGCAAAAGCTCCAATTTTGTCCCCAAACTTTACATCAGCTGTCAATTTCGTTCTCAATCTTTTACACTTTGGTCAATATTATCCTTTGACTAACTTCCTTCAATAAATTAACGATAGACTCCATATGAATTTTTCAATCTGAGTATTGATTTAAGTTCTTTTTTCTATCAATTTTACATTACATATCATTAGCCACGTATTAATATTTGGCTAAAGTAAGAGCAACGGATAAAATTGACCAAAATGTGAAATATTGAGGACGAAATTGATAGTTGGTGTAAAATTTAGAGACCAAAATGATACTTTTTCCAAAAAGTTATTAATATTTGTACGTGAGTGTCAAATATTAAGATAATTTAATCTTGTTATCAAATTAGTCAATTTCAATTACAGTTTAAAGTTTTTTTTATATCCCACCAAAAAAAAAGAGTTTTTTTAGATCAATTGTATTTTCAATTTTTTTTTGGTTAATTATACATCCCCTTGCTATTTTCTTTGGAATTTTATAAATAAAAAACATTCATAATTCTTAGGAAGTCATAACCAACTTATTATCTTCCAAAGATTTTGAATTAAAATATTACCCTAATATCTTTAATTCAAATTTTGAATCTCAAGATCAAATCTTGAATTCAAATTCATGACTTTAAATAATAAAACAATTTTATTAATTAAAATCTCCTTCAAATGAGGCGCCATCCTCAACCTATTTTAGTGGATTTAATAAATCAATAATCTCCTAACTTTTAGGACCCTTATCTGATTTATTTTCCCTAATATTATAATTGTAAATAGATTAATCCCATTAACTATTTAACAATTAATATATTTAAACTTGTCCCACAAATTTAAATATCTCAACCGTAGATTTAATTTAAGACAAGACTTTATGTCCCAGACATTTAGCTAAGTCTTAAATTGTGTCACCGGAGTGACTCACGAATTAACCCTAATTCGTGTCCCTTTAAGCGGTGTCCAGATCCTGCCCATGTGTGACCCAGCAGGCCTCACGTGAAGTTGGCAACAAGCCATCCCTATGACTCACAAGTCGAGAGCGGACTCTAGCAAGCCATCACGACTACCCAAAACACGTGAGTTATCGTTTACATATCATTAGCCACGTATTAATATTTGGCTAAAGTAAGAGCAACGGATAAAATTGACCAAAATGTGAAATATTGAGGACGAAATTGATAGTTGGTGTAAAATTTAGAGACCAAAATGATACTTTTTCCAAAAAGTTATTAATATTTGTACGTGAGTGTCAAATATTAAGATAATTTAATCTTGTTAACAAATTAGTCAATTTCAATTACAGTTTAAAATTTTTTTTTATATCCCACCAAAAAAAAGAGTTTTTTTTAGATCAATTGTATTTTCAATTTTTTTTTTTTGGTTAATTATACATCCCCTTGCTATTTTCTTTGGAATTTTATAAATAAAAAACATTCATAATTCTTAGGAAGTCATAACCAACTTATTATCTTCGAAAGATTTTGAATTAAAATATTACCCTTTTATATATATATATATATATTCCTTTCTCATGTATAATCTAATCCAATTCTTTTACATTGCTTATATCAGAAATATTTCGTATTAATTTGAGTGTCAGAATCTTAATTGAGGGGGTTTCCCCCACTACTGAACATACCCTTGCAAGTGTCGCAGACTTGGAACAAATGTGACTCTTAGATCTTTATGGGACTGTATCATCATATGATACTTATTATGGCATGTTTATCCCATCTAATGCCTTGAGGTCCAAATCCGATTTGATAACCCCATTAAGTCACACAATAAAACTTGTTAATGGCTAGGCTCAAAACAACGAGGCCGAAGCCCAACCCCATATCATCAAGGCCCACTAAACACGTGTCACGTAGGCAATCACCGTATTTAATAAACTAAGGTCTCAACGAGGCGTTGCGTTGAATCTCCCATTCACCCGTATCTCCTCAAGGTCATGGCAGATACGTGTCACGTAGGCAATCACCGCTCCGCGATGAACAAGATTTCAACATGGTGTTTTATTGATGGCATTAAAACTTAAGATTTTTAAAAGGGTTTAATTTTTAAAAAGGTTCCATTTTAATTTAATTTTAAAACCAATTTTAAAATTAAATGAGTTGTGCCATGTGTTTATTTCTCATCTATCTCATACATATAAACGCATGCACTGATTTTGTATCTCATATACGTTGTAGTGTAAAATTAAATTGCATGTTAAAATTCGCACCCCTAGGCATACATCTAGCACATTGCATCACATTCAAAACTAAATGTATAAAGCACACCGTGTTTAGATATGACCCATCTACCCTATAATCCTCTCAAGCCAATGAGAGAATTTTTCTAAAAGAAAAATAAACATTACATTGTGAAAAACCCCAGTTACATTGAGGTATAACAAAAATGTAAAATTACATCAAGAGTATAGGGAGACGACACGCATGCCGTATTTACCAAAAACCCTAGAGCCATATCCAACACCACATAACACATATGAACACTTCACATAATATCATGTCAAATACGGCATACAACAACACATACCAAAAACAATTTTTATAATGTGTTCAATTAGGGTTAGTGCAATTTTAACATGCTTTTCTTGAAATTGGGTCTTATATCAATAATTATAAAATTCAAGAATCTCATTCTAGAATTTAAATTATTGCCCCAAAAAATTTTAAAATTCATAATTTTAATAAATTTTCAGCCACCCCATAATATTATAATTAAAACATTTTTAACTATAATTATATATGGATTTCGACTTTGGCCTTAAAATTTCAAGAAAAATTTCCAAATCAATCCAATTGATTTTATATGTATCATATACATAAAATTTGCACATTTTCCATAGATTGAGTTTATAAATAAAACTTTTCGGTGGATTTTCGTAAAACCAAAACATATGATTGAAAGCGGTAAACACACATATACATCACATGTATAATTCACCAAAAGCAATATTAAATTCAAAAACTAGCGTGGCTCTGATACCACTGTTGGGAAATCATCACGACGACGCAGCGGAAGCGAGAATTAAATATTAAAAATTAAAACGCCAAAAACAATAAAAACGCCATTCAATGATTTCCCTACAGATCCGCTAGATGAATTTAAACCGGTGAAGGAAAAAGTTATACCTCAAAGTTTCAATCGGTCCGGTTGTACGGTGCAATTGAGAAGTCCACAAAAAGCGTCATTCCTCTGCCAGTAATCCACACGAGCAGTTTGATGGCACCAAGGTGCTTTAGCGCCTTCTGTTCTTTTCTCCAAAAGAACAAGGGAACTCGATCTATGGCTCTTAAAGTTCAAGAACAATTCTTGAACCTTAAAAGGATGGTGGCGCAAACAACAAGAACACCTTCTTGTTTTTCTCTCAAAAACCCTAGCTATGGGACAACTCGATTTCTCTCACACTCTTGGAGAAGATGGAGTTTCTCTCTCTAGGTCTTGGGTTAGGCGACTTTTCTCCTCTTGTCTCACAAAAGGAAAATTGCAAAACTCACTTATGCATTAGCTCCAACAAAGTCGACTTGCCTAGGGTTATATAGTTAGGGGAGTTTTGATAATTATAATTAGGGAATCCATAAATTAATGGATTATCAAATTGTAAAATTATAAGATTACAATAATATTATAATTTTAGGACTTGAATTCTTAATTTAAATATTACCTTAATATCTTAATTGAATTCAAAATGCAATCTTTGATAATCAAATTGGAAGATCAAATCTTCCTCCTTGGACCCACAAGAATGCATCATCCCCTCTCTCATTTTCTTTGGAATTTTATAAATAAAAAATATTCCTAACTCTTAGGAATTCATAACCAACTTATTATCTTCCAAAGATTTTGAATTAAAATATTACTCTAATATCTTTAATTCAAAATTTGAATATGGAAATCTAGATCAAATCTTTGAATTCAAATTCATGACTTTAATTAATAAAACATTTCCATTAATTAAAATCCTATAAATGAGGCGCCACCCTCAAGCTCAATATTAGTGAATTTAATAAATCAATAATCTCCTAGCTTTTAGGAACCTTATCTAA
The DNA here is from genome assembly GCA_003254925.1 of Chamaecrista fasciculata. Classification (NCBI taxonomy): domain Eukaryota; kingdom Viridiplantae; phylum Streptophyta; class Magnoliopsida; order Fabales; family Fabaceae; genus Chamaecrista; species Chamaecrista fasciculata. The sequence continues at coordinate 32,802 of QANZ01052419.1, read as the reverse complement.
TTTATTATTCCCTAATATTATAATTGTAAATAGATTAATCCAATTAACTATTTAACAATTAATATATTTAAACTTGTCCCACAAATTTAAATATCTCAACCGTAGATATTATTTAAGACAAGATTTTATGTCCCAGACATTTTGCTATGTCTTAAATTGTGTCACTGGAGTGACTCACGAATTAACCCTAATTCGTGTCCCTTTAAGCGGTGTCCAGATCCTGCTCATGTGTGACACAACAAGCCCCACGTGAAGTTGGCAACAAGCCATCCCTATGACTCACAAGGCGAGAGCGGACTCTAGCAAGCCGTGACTATCCAAAACACGTGAGTTATCGTTTTATCAAAAAGACCGATTTAACCTTAGTACCACCTTGTCATAGACCCTATTGTCACACGCTATCTTGGTTCTGGATAAGGCACGGGAAAGTCATCCTTAATCCAAACCTCAACTTTCTCGATTTCCTGAGTTAGTCCCATTTTCCTGAGTGGCCACTCTTTCCTTGGACAGACTCATCGAGGGCGCGCCAGTTAGATATCTCTCATATCTATGAGGGACAAAATCCCATCTTGGTCAACCACATTCCTCAGCACTGCAATCAACCAAACTCGTACCTAGCCCTTATGGCTACCCTGCTACGGGCAACGTTAGACTAGGCCAAAGTCTGACAACTACAACGCCGGAATAGTCAAGATCTCAGGTCTAAGGCATCGTGACAGGCGTACAGGAGAGACTAGCTAATGACTAAACCCATGCAGGACTCTTCGGGTCAGTCCAGCAACTCGTAACCTCTTACATAATTGCACCATGACTCTCGTAAAGCATCTAGTGCATGTATCTCCATACACCGAGGTCATGCTGGTCTTAGTTCATTCTCGCTCCCACGGGAATAATCGACCAGGGACGGATTTAGATTAATTATCTCATAATTAATCAAGGACGCTATCATAGTAAACATGCTAATAATATGATAACAACATAATTTATCTCCATAAATTAATCAATATGTTCAAAACATATACATAAAATGATTGGCCCTAGGGTACAATCTCCAACAGGTTCCACTGAGAGAATGAAGACTCAAAAATTCACCCTTAAGACCAACCTGAAAGAAGCATCCATTCAAATGAATCAGAAAGAGAACCAAGCAATAAGAGAAATTAACAAGGGCATGGTTAATGTTTTTTAAAGAACCTTGTAAGACCATTTCCCTTCTCCCTTCATTGAGACCATGATAAGGGCATCGTTCTTTTACTTATTTCATCACTGAAGCTTGAATGAAAACATTTCAGTTCATTAATCATCTTCCCTAGGATGAGAGAAGCCTCATATTTTCATCAATTTTTTTATAAAAAGAAATAAAATATTTTCTGGGAAAATTATAAGTAAAGCAAATATATATCATAAGAATCATATTGATAGAAGTATTGAACAATCTAATCCTAGTAAAAATGTGTATACTAAGCTGACAAGCTTAATAAAAAAAATTAACCTTGGGTGCCGTTGGGTGCTCTGTTTTCGCTTCCATGAATCCATGAATTTCAAAAAGTTTTTGCTCTCCCATAATTTGTGACCAAAAATAAAGATTTTTTACTCTCACTTTCTTAACTCACTTATTATGACACATATAAGTAAAAAACAAAAATAATTCATCTCAACTATTCAAGTTCGAAATAAGATGAAATCAAATTTTGGGGACCAAACAAAAAATATTTGAGGATCAAAATGAAACTAGTCTCATTGTTTCAGGAACAAGTGGAACCAGTCCTAACCACAGAGTACTAAAGTGTACTTTACCCAAAAAAAATATAATGTCATGGGTTATCCTAAAAAAAAAGTTAGGCAAAAGCTCTAATTTTGTCCCCAAACTTTACACCAGCTGTCAATTTCGTTCTCAATCTTTTACACTTTGGTCAATATTATCCTTTGACTAACTTCCTTCAATAAATTAACGATAGACTCCATATGAATTTTTCAATCTGAGTATTGATTTAAGTTCTTTTTTCTATCAATTTTACATTACATATCATTAGCCACGTATTAATATTTGGCTAAAGTAAGAGCAACGGATAAAATTGACCAAAATGTGAAATATTGAGGACGAAATTGATAGTTGGTGTAAAATTTAGAGACAAAAAATGATACTTTTTCCAAAAAGTTATTAATATTTGTACATGAGTGTCAAATATTAAGATAATTTAATCTTGTTCTCAAATTAGTCAATTTCAATTACAGTTTAAAGTTTTTTTTATATCCCACCAAAAAAAAAGAGTTTTTTTTAGATCANTAAACTTGTCCCACAAATTTAAATATCTCAACCGTAGATTTAATTTAAGACAAGACTTTATGTCCCAGACATTTAGCTAAGTCTTAAATTGTGTCACCGGAGTACCACCTTGTCATAGACCCTATTGTCACACGATATCTTGGTTCTGGATAAGGCACGGGAAAGTCATCCTTAATCCAAACCACAACTTTCTCGATCTTCTTGAGTTAGTCCCAATTTACTGAGTGGCCACTCTTTCCTTGGACAGACTCATCGAGGGCGCCAGTTAGATATCTCTCATCTCTATGAGGGACAAAATCTCATCTTGGTCAACCACATTCCTCAGCACTGCAATCAACCAAACCCGTACCTACCCCTTATGGCTACCCTGCTACGGGCAACGTTAGACTAGGCCAAAGTTTGACAACTACAACGCCGGAATAGTCAAGACCTCAGGTCTAAGGCATCGTGACAAGTGTACAGGAGAGGCTAGCTTATTACTAAACCCATGCAGGACTCTACAGGTCAGTCCAGCAACTTGTAACCCCTTACATAATTGCACCATGACTCTCGTAAAGCATCTAGTGCATGTATCTCCATACACCGAGGTCATGCTGGTCTTATTCATTCTCGCTCCCACGAGAATAATCGACCAGGGACGGATTTAGATTAATTATCTCATAATTAATCAAGGACGCTATCATAGTAAACATGCTAATAATATGATAACAACATAATTTATCTCCATAAATTAATCAATATGTTCAAAACATATACATAAAATGATTGGCCCTAGGGCACAATCTCCAACAGACTCCCACTTGCACTAGGTACAATCATCAATCTAGTTGTTCCTACACTAGGTACACCGATCAATGCGTCTAATCCCCATCGACGATACATGCCGCTCTTGTATGACCCGCGCAAGAGGCTTCGTAAGAGGATCAGCAACGTTATCCTCGCCTGCTACTTTGCATATCTTTACATCACCTCTGTCAATCATCTCTCTGATAAGGTGAAAACGCCTGAGTATATGTTTGGTCCTTTGATGGGACCGTGGCTTCTTGGCTTGTGCAATAGCACCACTATTATCACAAAACAAGGTTATGGGATCAGAGATGGTCGGAACCACACCAAGCTCGGCAACGAACTTCCTAATCCACATAGCCTCCTTCGTTGCATTTGATGTTGCAATATACTGGGACTCGGTTGTAGAATCAGCAATTTTGCTCTGCTTGGAACTCTTCCAACTTACGCTGCCACCGTTCAGGAGAAACACGTATCCAGACTGCGATTTGAAATCATCTTGGTCGGTTTGGAAACTGGCGTCTGTGTAACCCTTTACACATAGCTCCTCATCAGTTCCACCGTACACCAAAAACTCATCCTTAGTTCTTCTTAAGTACTTAAGGATGTTCTTGACAGCGGTCCAATGATCCTCACCAGGGTCTTGTTGGAAACGGCTCGTCATGCTCAGGGCAAATGACACATCAGGTCGAGTACACAGCATGGCATACATGATGGATCCTATTGCTGAAGCATAAGGGATGCCACTCATGCGCCCTCGCTCAACAAGTGTCTTGGGACACTGTTTCTTGCTCAGGGTCAATCCATGATTCATTGGTATGAATTGATGGAGATTATGCCCTAGGGCCAATCACCTCATAGATATGTTGTGAACATATCAATTAATTTATAGAGATAAATTAATGGTTATCACATTATTAGCATGTTTACTTTGATAACAGTCCATGATTAATTATAAGATAATTAATCTAAAACTGTCCTTGGTCGATCATTCGAGTGGGAACTTGAATTGAACTAAGACCAGCATGACCTCGGTGCATAGGGATGCATGCACTAGATGCTGTCACGAGAGTCATGGTGCAATTACGTAAGGAGTTACGAGTTGCTGGACTGACCCGGAGAATCCTACATGGTTTTGGTCATTATCTTTACAGAGGTGATGTAAAGATATGCAAGGTAGTAGGCGAGGACAACGTTGCTGATCCTCTGACTAAGCCTCTTGCAAGGGTCATACATGAACGCCATGTATCGTCGATGGGGATTAGACACATTGATCAGTGAACCTAGAGTAGGAAGAACTAGATTAATGATTGTACCCTAGTGCAAGTGGGAGTCTGTTGGAGATTGTGCCCTAGGGCCAATCATTTTATGTTAAATATGTTATGAACATATTATTAATTTATGGAAGATAAATTAATGTGTTGTCATATTATGCATGTTTACTATGATAACATCCATGATTAATTAAGAGATAATTAATCTAAACCTGTCCCTGGTCGATTGTTTTTGTGGGAGCAAAAATGAACTAAGACCAGCATGACCTCGGTCCATGAGATGCACGCACTAGATGCTGGGACGAGAGTCATGGTGCAATTACGTAAGGTGGTTACGAATTGCTGGACTGACCCGGAGAGTCCTGCATGGGTTTAGTCATCAGCTAGTCTCTCCTAGTACGCCTGTAGCGATGCCTTTGACCTGAGGTCAATGACTATTCCAGCGTTGCAGTTGTCAGTCTTTGGCTTAGTCTAACGCTGCCCGTAACAGGGTAGTTATACGGGCTGAGTACGGGGCTGGTTGATTGCTTTGCAGTGGAATGTGGATTGGCCAAAATGGGATTTTGTCCCTCATTAAGATGAGAGATATCTAACTGGCGCCCTCGATGAGTCTGTCCAGGAAAATGCGTGGCCACGCTGGGATTTGGGACTTACTCAAGGAATCGAGAAAGTTGAGGTTTGGATTATGGATGACATACCTGTGCCTAGTCCATGACCAAGATATCGTAGGACAATCGGATCTCTGACACGGAGGTACTGAGGTTAAGTCGTTTTTTGGTTACCAAACGATAACTCACGGATTTTGGGTAGTTGTGATGGCTTGCTAGAGTCCGCTCACAACTTGTAGGTCATGGGGATGCCCTACTGCCAACTTCACGTGGGGCCTGCTGGGTCACACACGAGCAGGAACTGAACACCATTTGAATGGGACACGAATTAGGGTTAATTCGTGGGTCACGCGAGTGACACGATTTAAGACACAGAGGAAATGTCTGGGACATTATGTCTTGTCTTAATTAATCTACAGATGACATATTTAGATTTGTGGGACAAATTTAAATATTAATAATTGTATATAATTAATGAGATTAATTATAGACAATTTAAATATTAGGAAAATAATTCAGATAATGTTCCTAAGAGTTAGGAAATTATTGAATTATAAAATTCCTAAATATATTAAGAGGGTGGCGCCTCTTGGGGTATTATTTGGTTAAATAAAAATGTTTTATTTAATTCAAATAATATTTGAAATTCAAATGGAGATTTGAAATTCAAAAGATTTGGTGAGTATCTCTCAGAATCTTTGGTGAATCAAAAATAAGGAGGTTTTTGATTAATTAAATTCCAAGGATAATTGGGAGGGGTTAGGCGCCATCTTGGTGGGTCCCATTGGGAGATTTGATCTCTCAATTTGATTCTCCAAGATTGCATTTTGAATTTAAATATAATATTAAGGTAATATTATAATTATAAATTCAAGGCCTAAAATAATTATATTATCAGAATATCTTTATTTTAGGAATTATTAAATCACCAAATATTCTCCCTATTTAAAGGGGGCAAGTCGACTTGCCCCACACACAAGTGTGAGAAACCCTAGTTTGATTTTCCTCCTAAGAGTTAGAGAGAGAAAATAATCCTTTGCACACACTATAGAGAAAATCGACTTTCTCTAAGAGTTAGAGAGAGAATTCGACTTTGCTCTAGAATTAGGGTTTTGAGAGAAGAATAGGCAAGAAGGAGTTCTTGTGGGGGGATTCTTCTAAGCGCCACCTCTATTGCTGATTCAAGAAGAGTTCTTGGAATCAGAGGTCTGTAGATTGGTCCCAGAATTCTTTTGGAGAAAAGAATTGGAGGCTAGCACCTCGGTCTTCAAGGAAACTGTTCGTGTGGATTACTGGCAGAGGGAGAACTCTGGGAGTGGACTCCGTGGAACTCGCCCGTTCAACCGATCGATTTGAAACTCTGAGGTATAACACTAACCAAAAGTTTTAAATTCTACTAGCGGATCCGTTTGGGAATCATAGGACCTAGGCGTTATTTTTAATTTTAATTTTGCTTCCGCTGCCTTAGGCGCATAGGATTCCCAACACATCGTCCTCCGAATAATCATCAACGCCCAGCAAACACTGACACCCCAAAACAAGTATTCTATGTTCCTATCTCGGATGACGATTCTGAGGCTGATCTTGAGAAATACATCCCTCATGGTTACCTCGAACCTGAAGCAAGCACTAATCGCCACTCCTCCAAAACAAAGGTTGCGTCCTCACTCCTTGATGAGAAAGGCATCGACCAAAAGATAAAGGAACTCGAAGCCAAAATCAATCATCTTCAAGATCGATTGAAGAAGCTCAAAAATTATCCTATCTACAATATATTGAACACGATAGGGAATAGTCTAAGATTAGTTTATGCATTAATTTAATTGCTTTCTAGGATTAGTTTATTTATTTTGCATATTTTCAAATTCTGTCATTTATAATTCTGTCATTTATGGTTCTTTCTGTCTTTTAATTTTCTGTCTTTTATTATTTGTTGACAATTTACATTTGAATTCTCATAAATAAAATATCTACTTGGACTTTTATTATTTTCTTGATTTCAAGACATTTTATATCTATATATATTTATATTTCGAAAACAAAATATATATATAAAAAAATAAATATATAATAAATAACTAAATAAATAATATCTTTTCAATAAATAATATGATGATATTTCCTAATTTTTAACAACTTCCTCTTATCTTTCCTTTCTACATTGAGGACAATGTGTTCTTCTAAGTGTGGGGGAGAGAGGAGTAAATTCACACCTTAACCTAGTTCTTTACTCCTATTTGATTCTAACATTGGGGACAATGTTATGTTTTTAAGTGTGGGGGAGAGGATTAAGTTAGAGTAACTTATATTTTGGTTCACCCAAAAACTTTTTGGTATTAATCTAAACATTTTATAAACTTTTGATTTAAAAATTTTATTTTCCTAATTTTTAGTGCTTGATTTAAATTTACTTCACTTATTATTTTTCACTTTTTGAGTAGAATTCGAATTAGTTGAATTTTTAATATGTTTAGAGTATTGAGTGAATAATTCTATATTCATGATAAGAGTTTTAGTCTTAGTTATTTTCTATAGCCTTAGAATAATCTAAGTAATTTTCTAAGTTTAGTAGTATTGTTTGATTTTTATAGTCCAATTTGAGAGAAACCCAGCCTAGTTGGAAGATTAAGCCTATATAATACATAATACAATATAGAGAGATTAGTCTCTTAGCTTTGTTTTCTCTAGAACTTGTCTTAATTCTTCTTGGTTAAAGCTTATTAGATTTAATGATTGTTAATATGATAGAGGCATTTGTTTCTTCAACCCCTTTATCCCAAATACTAGCCAGTTACCAAATATATCCTTTGTTAGCTCCTTTGAGCCTATACACTAAGGTGTACTTATAAACTTTCTCGTAGAGATGGACTTTTCAATTCAATTCTCAAAGGTGAATTTAGCTAGCAAAGTTATTAAAAAAATATACAAAAGATCTCGACAAAAGAAAAAAAATATATATATATATATATATAAAAGTCGAGCAAACAAAAGTATCTTTGAGAAAGCTCAAGCAATCAAAGTATTATCATAAGAGCCTATCAAGAGAAAAGACTAGCCAATCAAATGAGCAGAGTCCTGTGCCAAATGACTCAAATGAGCCTTATAGTAAGCTAGCTACTTTCTTTGGATAAGTGGAGTTGAATTGTTAAGAAAAACTTGAAGAGAAATTTTAAAAGTAAACATCGACTTCCTTTCTTTTCTCCCTATATTTCTTTCCATATATAATAGCATTTCCCATACATTACAACCCTATTAAAGTCCTCTTGATTAAGAATCATTATTTCACCTAAAGTGGAGACTTTGAGAATTTCTACAAGCTTATGGTAGGAACTTAGTCTAAGACATGACTAGAGAGAGATGATACCCAATTAGTGAGGAGAGTGATACACTTATGGAATTGGTCTTATGAAAATTGGATTATGCTACTTTACTTGGTTACTTGCTTGGTGAATTCTATAGCTATAGATTGTGATTATGTGCTGGCCTTAAATCATGAACTTAGGAAAGTTCCTTGATTCTTTGGCATATTCTTTCTTCTTTTACTTCGTACCTTTGCTCAGGAGTGCAAAGTCTTAAGTGTGGGGGATTTGATCAGCCCAAAAGTGAACAAGTTATTTGGCCTTCTTTTGGTATATTTATAATAATAATATATTGGAATTAGACTGATTAATATGCTAAGGGCAACACTAAGGTATGGTGGAATAAAGTGGATAAAAAGAGTTAATTAGTGTTATTTATTATACTTTATAAATAGGTGCTACTTAATGATTTATTCAATGTTTCAGATATCCAAACATGGCCAAACCAAGAGGAAAATATCAGAATATTCTAGAAGATCGCGTTGAGCACAGAAAATCTCTGCGCCGCCACGTGGGCCACCAGCCCAGATTCGGGATTCACACGGCCCAGGAATATTCTGGAATATGACGTCAGCAGATAAGCTTCAGAAGAGTCTAGATCTGCGCCGCTTCTTTGAGCCAGCGGCTCAAATTGGAAATCTCGCAGCATAGAATATTCAGAAGAAGTAGAGTATATTTTGCACGGCTACGATTCAAGATATGAAGATATAATCGAAATATTGCAGATATTTCGCTGCGCCTTCGTATTGGGCTGCCGGCGCAGCCCACGGCCCAGAGGTGAAATTTTCCCCTTGACTTGCGGATCAAGCACACAACTCCACACTATAAATAGAGGTCGTCATTCCACGCTCAAAGCACGAATTTACTGACTTTACTCCAATTCTCTTTAGTATAGAATAGTTCTCATCTTAGAGCATGAGTAACTAAATAGGTAGATACTTGAGGAATGCCTCAAGGATGTGACTTGAGTTCACCATGTTTCGCTATTAAGTCCAGATGTTGATGTTGCATTTATGAGGTATGACTAACTCTTTCAATTGTAATTGTTAAAGTTCGTTATATATAAGTAGTAGATCACATTTTGTTAAAGTAATGGGACCTTGACATTCCCGGAGCCTGTCTCTCTCACGATTAACGAGGTAGCTCTTTAGAGTTTGCTAAAGAGTGGTTTACAATATCTTATTTGCATACTAGGATCGCCATTAATATATATATATATATATGTTTGTTTATTGTTCCGATGTGACAATAATATAGATTGTCCCGAACAGCTTTGGCAAATAGCTCATGAATCCAGTCATGGATGAGTTACCTATCCTAATCTTGTATCCTCTTTATTGTTTGATTGATTGTGTTTATAGTTTAAATACATGTTCTAGCATAAGAAAAGTAAATGCATATTTATTATCTAATCTTTATGATGAACGAACTATGATAGTCCATCTCTAGGGTTTTCTCTCAAGTATTGTTTTGACTCTAAAATATCTTATTAAATCGTGACATCCCTCAAGAATAGAAGTTATAGCCTTCGTCACAATTCTTCTTACCTCATCACATTGAGTTCCGCGAGAGTTCGACCTTGGGTACGCATCTATACTATATTTTAATAAATATAGTTTATACTTGCGAGGCTCAAGTATAAATTTAATTTGACGTGTTTGACACCTTACGACGGGTGTCCGCATCAAGTATATTTTTGAAAAAAAAAATTTGTTTGCAAATTGGAATGGGTCAGCCCGCTAACTTGCCCAACCCAGCTCGGTCCGCTGCTATTTGGCTTGGTTTGGTTTGGTTTGATCTAAAATATACTTTTCTCAAAACCCAATCCAAACCAACCTACTCTCAGAAAATTCTAGACCAAATCAATCCGTCCTAAACCCAATCCACCCTCTGAACACCCGTACTTCCACCAAATTCTACTCTTCGATCTCCAATTGCCTGTCTTGGACGTCTTCCTCATATATATATATCTATACTAGCTAATATATATGTTAGGGACCCTTCTATATCTATACTAATTAATATATATATATATATGTATATAGGAGGACCCTTTAGTTATTTGCCAGTGATGTGAAAACCGGACCGGACCGGCCGGTCGGACCGGTTGGACCGTTACCCGAAGACACAAGCGAGTTGGTTCAACCATTTGAACCGGAATGATGGTTGGACCGGAAATAACCGGCCAAGAACCGGAAAACCGGGTCCAACCGCTGGACCGGACCGGCGGTTCTCAATTTTTTTTACAAAAAATCATTTTGAGCCTTGTAGGGATCGAACCCATGCCCTTTCTTCACACTCCTAGTACCTTTACCATCCCAACTGTGAGGCTCTATTAGTTTTTTCTTACCAATTGTTTTACTTATCTAATAAATTAATAGATTTAATGCATCTCTTAGACCCAAAAAAAAAATATAGAGGTTTATATTTAATATATTAAAAATAATTATTTATTGCGTCATCCGGTCCAAACATCTGGTCCGACCGATTCAACCGATCCGACCGTGAACCGAACACTTGTCTGAGTCTTTGTCCGGTTCGGTTATGACAACACTGTTATTTGCATTTGTTGCCAGCAAGTTGCATGCATGCGCCAATTATATAGCACTTGCACAGTACAGGCGTAGGGTGGTTCATATTTAAATGGCATAGCATATAGCACGCAATTCTCCTTTAATGCAAGTTATATATGATGACCCAACTTCTCTTTTTTGCGGCTCTATTAATGAGATTGTGTTCAATATACAGTGAGATATATAATTTAAAAGTAAAAAAGAGAGGCTTATTGCCTATTGTACATAACTACAGCCACAAATAATAACGTCAAGTACTAATCTATGAAAAGATAAAATAACTGCTAAATAATTAAGGTCACGTGCGTGTTATATCTTTATTAAATAAATGATTAATTATACGGAAGGTCTATGTGGTTTTAAGTATTTTAAGATCGTGTCTTTGTGGATTGAAAAGTTGCGATTCAAGAACTGAGGTTTGCTTTGTTATCAATAAAGGGTCTTCTGTCTAAAATTTAACAGAAATTTGAATTAAAATACTATTTTAAGACCTTAACAATTAATTTTCTATGCATCTGACTCATTGTTTTTAAGAGAGAGGGATTTTGATATAAAAAACAGAAAATTTTTGAGAACTTTGACTCTAGATATTAAAAGAATGGTTGAATATAGTTACCAAAGGATCTCTAGAATTTTGTCAAATCAAAAAAAAAAAATTCAAGATTGATTTACAATTTCTTTCTTTTATACAAAACTAGTTTTAACCCCGTGGAATTCCACGGGTGATTCTTAAGTTTATTTAATTTGAACTATTACATATAAATGATAACAAATTATTAAATTAAATTAAAGAAAAGATCTTTAGATCATAATTTAATTTTTTTACTACATGGCATATGGACATTTAATGTTTTTTATACATATTTCTTAGATTTATAAATTTATTTTGCTTATCAAAAAAAATATTACAATAGAAATGAATAAGTACTACATATTATTTTTTATTAAAAAAATAAGATATGTAAATTTTTTTAGAACTACGCTTATTATAAATTAAAGTAACTTTGTTTTAGAATGAATGTTATATTCATCTTTAATTTTTGTAACATAAAAAGCATATGCAAAAGATAATTTCACGTGCGATTCTTGAGTTTACTAAATAAAGACTATTATCTATAAATTATAACAAATTATAAATTCAGACAGTAAAAAAAATATCTAACCATTGTACTTAAATTTTTTATACTCAATCTCAGTTAGACATTTAATGTCTGTTTATACTTACCTGTTAAACTTATAAATTAATTTTGCTTATCATAAAATAAATAAATAAATAATGACTTTGTATAATTTTTTTATTAAATATATGAGATTTGTATATTTCTTGTTAAATATGGTTATTAAAAAGTAGAAGAGCTTTGTCATAGTAATATAAATATGAAGAATCCAAAAACTGGAGCACCATTCTTCAAGTAAGGAAGACTATAACATCAACAACTTCTTCAATGGCTTTAGATTTCAAGATTCCAAAACGTCAGAAGCTTAATGGATAGTTGGGAAGGCTTTGCCGCCAAGGCTTTGCCTTCTGTTTACATCCTTCTGTTTACATAATTTTTTTACAATTAATTAATTATTAAGGAAATTAATTAATTGAGTACCTTCCATAGCAAGGCTTTGCCTCCAAGGCTTTGCCGCCAAGGCTTTGCCTCCAAGGCTATGCCTCCAAGGCTTTCCCGCCAGGGGTTGTCGGCAAGGCTTTGCCGCCAGGGGTTGCCGCCAAGAGTTTGCCTCCAGGGGATGCCTCCAAGGCTTTGCCGCCAGGGGTTGCCGGGAAGGGTTGCCGCCAAGGCTTTGCCTCCAAGGGTTTTCCGCCAGGGGTTGCCTCCAAGGCTTTGTCGCCAAGAGTTTGCCTCGAGGGGTTGCCTCCGAGGCTTTGCCGCCAGGGGTTGTCGTCAAGGCTTTGCCGCCAAGAGTTTGCCTCCAGGGGTTGACGCGAAGGCTTTGCCGCCAGGGTTTCCCGCCAAGGGTTGCCGCCAAGGCTTTGCCTCCAAGGCTTTGCCGCCAGGGGTTGCTTCCAAGGCTTTGCCGCCAAGAGTTTGGCTCCGGGGGTTGCCTCCGAGGCTTTGCCGCCAGATATTTTAACAATATTCCCAAACATGAAATAAATATATGGGACCAAAACGTAATTACCAAAATAATTTGAAGAAAATAATCAAGACCAAAACGTAAATAACACCAAATTTTTTTACATCTGAAATGTCATCCTCACGAATCTAGCTCGCCTTATCTTCATCCTACAGCTTTTTCTTCTTCTTCTTCGTCTAATAGGAGCTGCCATATCTGTTAAGATAACGCGAGCTATATCACTAACGCGAGCTGCCATTTCATCCTACAGCTTTTTCTTCTTCTTCTTCGTCTATATCACTAACGCGCGAGCTACGGAAAAGGTTCGTCAAAGTAGTTGTTTTCCATTTGGTGTAAGCATTACTGTAAGTGTCAAAATCCTGTTTGAAAATGAATGTATAAAGAAATTAGTTCATAGAATCGCAACTTATAGAAATGCAATGTTTTAGTAAAAATGGGTAGATGATTGGTAGATGATTCTGAGTTTTATTTTGGTATTCTGGACATTTGAAGAAGGAAACTTTAACTAACCGTTATTTCATTTATGGTACTATTTCAATTTGTCTATGCGTTCAAAAATCAGTGTGAGAAGCAAATGAGCTACTTAATTAACTATAATTATGCTGCAAATAATCAATTTTGTATAGTTTATGATAATAACATTGATCAAGTTGCTCTGTTTCAGCTACATATTGTATGATTAGTCATATTTTTTAGACTAAGTGGAGAGCATGGGAAGTTTGAACAGAACAAAACATAGGAAAACAATGATTGAAATGGCGAAAAAGAGGTAAGCATCTGTTTATGGGTGATTGAAATTGCCTTCTGTATGTTATTCTGTACTTGATTAATTAGAAATTGCTATATAAGTAATTTGTGTTTATGAGAAAAATAGGGACCAAAAGTATAAAACTTTTATTCTTAAATGTTCAAGTTTTATCTTTGGGCTCCCATAGATTGGTTTTGAATGACATGCTTAACAATTAAAACACAAAAGTGAATTGACATAGTAAAAATAAGCTGATCAGTGTACAAATATGAAATTGTTAAATCAAAGATTGCCCAAAACTTAACAAAACAAAAATATCGTACCTTTGAAAGTCAATTAAGATTTCTAAAAACCTCCTTGAAGACAACATTTGTAGTCTTGTTGAATATGTTACCATCCTTGTCGCATATTATTATCTTAAGACCCTTTCTTCTTTTAACTCTAGATATAGCAACATATAACTGACCATGTGTAAAAACTGGTCTAGAAAGGTATAGGCCCACTGTGGAGAGAGATTGGCCTTGGCTTTTATTTATGGTCATTGCAAAAGATAGACAAATAGGAAATTGCCTACGTTGAAATTTGACAGGCAATGTAGAATTTGAAGGAGTCATGACTCTACGGAGAATTAATACCTTCTCTCCAATTTTATCACAGTTATGATCTTGGCTTCAACCACATGCTTCCCTAACTTGGTTATGATTAGTCTGCTACCATTACATAGACCCATAGATCTGTCCAAATTCCTCAATAACATGATAGGAGACCCGACTTTTAGCCTTAAAACATGATTAGGAACACCTGAGCATCTCAAAGAATTCAGAATCTCATGTGTGTAAATATCTTCTACAGATTGTGCATTCATGTCTGATCTACATATGCTATCAGAACTTAAGTAGCTGACCTCATCTCCCGGTAGCATAGACAACATGAAATCATTGATAGCATCAACATCATCTAATGTTGGGCACAAAATAGCTCTATGGGCACAAAAAAATTCAAGATTGATTTACAATTTCTTTCTTTTATACAAAATTGATCATTCCCAAAGGCTCTGTACCACAATTCTTCATAAACAATATTTTTGTCACATGTTATATCTTTATTAAAGAACCATATACCAAAAATATAATAAACTCTTCTTAATTACTTTTGTACGTCCCGTGATCCATAGCTCCAATAATTCATTTTCTCTGACTTTCTAGTTTCTACCACATACATCTCCCTTTCATTTCTACTATATAATAAACACCTCACCCTCTTCACTTCTCATGCATGCACTCTCCAAAATCACTATTGTTTATAAAACTATATATCAATTAAGCCTTACGTTGGGTTTTTTGAACAATATGGGTAGTAACTTCTTGATCAAGCTAGTATGCATGGTTGTGGTGGCGTGCGTAGCAATAGCAATGGTTGGTCCACCCATAGCTAAGGCAGCCATGTCATGTGATCAAACAAAAGAAACCCTAGAACCATGCTTCTCTTACCTAGTCGGATTCAGTAACCAACCTTCCCAGAGCTGTTGCACCGGATTGAAGAACGCAGTCGATTCGGCTCAGACCCCGGCGGACCGCCAAGCCCTGTGCAACTGCTTCAAGAATGCTGCTAATAGCTTTCCAGGCGGGCTAAATGATTCACGAGCTACAGCTCTTCCAAGCAAATGTGGAGTCAACGTTCCTTTCAATACCAGCCTCTCCACTGGCTGTTAAAGGTTTTTTTACTTTGTTATTTTAAAATATTAAGCATTAATTTTATTTTTAAACTTTACACCACTTGTTAATTTCGTCATCAATGTTTTTTTGCTTTCAATTTCTTCCTCTATGTTTTACATTTTGGTCAAGTTTATCATTTATCTAATTTCTTTCAATAAATTAACAACAGACTGCATCTTGTTTTTCAATCTGAGTTAGGATTTGAATTTTTATTTTTCATCAATTTTACATTCTATATTATTAGTCACATAGATTCTTTCGTTAATATTTTGCTAAAGTAAGAGCAAAAGATAAAATTGACTAACATGTTAAATATTGGGGACGAAATTAACAACAACAAAAAATTAAGGACGAAATTGACAGTTGGTGTAAAGTTTGAAATTAATTTTTGGGCCAAAAAAATATACATGTATATAATTTGAAAGTAAAGTCATCACATGGCAATTGGCATGTTTAAAAATCATTTTTAAAATTAAAGTCTACTTTTTTTTACAAATATATATATATATATATATATATATACGTGTGTGTGTAATTAAGTGTTTTGACTCAACTCATTCTATAAACTGTTTCACAAAAATTAAAAAAAAAACTGTTCAGGAAAAAGTTATTTAAATTATATATAATTATGTCATTAATAAAAATAATTTTGAATATCTTATTCTTAAAAAGCAAAAGAAATCTTTAAGGACACGCACAGAATATCAAATATATCTTTAGTTCTTAAATTGATAAAATTAATATATATATATATATATTTGAAAAATAATAAACTTTTTTGTTTTGGTTGAACAATAATAAATTTGCATTGGTAGCATCTTTACTAAACATCGGATGTGTGATTATGACAAAAAAGAATTAATAATCTTTTATTGTCTTATTCAGTTTCAAATATCAACCATTTGAAAACGTCTAAAACTAAATAGGGCTAGAAGTCTACCAAAATAGTATTGGATTAATTAGCTAGTTGATTGTTTATATTAGATATTAATATCATATTATTAATTAACTTGGACTTTAAATTGTCTAATTGCAGCATCAGTTGAAGATGGGGTGAGTGAAGTGGCTATATATAGCATTATGGCATTTCAAATTTCAAGCTCATAAAAATAAAAGAGTAGGAACGAGAATAAAGGAGAAGTACTAAACTCTCCACATATGAAAGTTTTCTTCTCTATTAATTAATTACCACTTTGGATTTGTGAGATGTTGTGTCTCTTAATTATTTATGTGTACGCTTTCATTTTGCATGTACTTTTTGATAATTATTTCTTGCCGCTTCACTTATGCTGTTTTTTGTTTTTTAAATAAAAGTTTAGATGAGTTAGGTCTCCGAGGCTCATCAAAAACAAAACATGTTTTCAAGCTCTATGAGCACTTCACTATATATATATTATGTTTCTATGTTGAAAACAAAATTTCTCCATTTATACAATTATAAATTAAAAAAATCTTAATTTGTATTTATTCTAAAAAACTGTTTTGTATATATATCTATAATTGTGGCGGACTTGTAAAATTAATTTTTTAAAAAATATTTCTTGAGGCGTTCCACATGAGAACACCATAAGAATTTTTTTAAAAAAAAATTAAATAATCTTAAGACATTTCCACATGAAACGCCTTAAAGAAATTAAACAAAAAAAAATAAAAAATTACTTTGATCTCTAATATTTATTTTAAGTTCCATTTTGGTCCCTACTATATTTTTATTTTTTTTATCCTTTATGTTTCTTAAAAGTTTTATCATTGTCTCCAACTATTAGATATGATCATATCTATTTCGATTCAAACCCGAATACGATTAAATCAGAGCTACATGTTAAATTTAATGAGCTATTTCTTTGCTCAGTTGTAATTAGAGATCGAATTGAGCACAAAATTGCACCCAAAAATGGGTTGATTGTTCAATGAATTCGGTCTTATCTCACGTGTTTCTTGTTCGAATCTAATAAAAATCGAAACTACAAATTACTCTTGACGAATTCTTTCTTTATCCAGTTAAGCCCGTTGACAAACGATGCCAAATAGTACTCTGAAAGTGAGTTTGGTCAAAATATCAATATAAACTTTCATAGTATTATTTGACTTTGTTAGGTCCAAAAAAGAATTTGTCAATAATAACTTATAAATCCAATTCCATTGCATTCAGACTTGAAACGAGAAAGATATGACCGAATTCATAAAATAGGTGGCCCATTTCTTGGCTCAATTTCATGTTCGATTTGACCTTGTTTATCGATGATTTTAACTGAGCCAAAAAAGAACTCATCAAATTTAACCTGTTGCTTTGGCCAAAAAAAAAATAATTACGGTGTTTCCATGTAAAACGCTTAAGAAAATTTTTAATTAAAAATTGCGCCGTAATTATGAATATATATAGAGAAAAAATTTAAAAGTAAATACAAATTAAGATTTTTTTTATTTTATAAATATAAAAATGGAAAAAAGAAAACCTAAAAAAGAAAGGCTAAATTATGGTATCATAATTTCTTTCCTAATATATTTTGTAACATTTGAAAGACGTTTGTTTTAGCAAAAGAAAAAGCATTTTTATTTTGTGAATAAATTATTACGTTCGTACTTTTTTACCCAAACAAAAAAGACTTCACAAAATAAATTTGTTTCCTTAAAAGAAATTACATAACTATTATATAAAAGAATTCCTTTTTATCAATTATCATAATCAATTATATATATTAATGATAACACTAGCTACCTAAATTTTCTGACTCGCGATAATTTTTTTTTAAAAAAAAAAAACAACTAGGAAATTGATCTGAATATACTTAAGCATGCTTGGGCTGATAACAATGCTGGGACTCAAATCTTTGAGGCAATTTTAGGATACTTCCATTTGGGACATCAAGAAATTTTTTTTTGGTCAGATGGGACATCAAGAAATTTCACATGAACTAGGAGGCTACGGATCAATTTGTTGGGCCCTTTATTAAGAAATAGGCCTATGAGGCCATGAGCTCCAACTTCATCACTTTCTTTATAAACAAAAAAAAAATGAATTTATTTTGGCATCCTTACTTAGTTTTAGAAGAAGGTGAAAATATGTTTTTCGTAAACTTTACGTCAATTTTTAATTTCGTTCTTAATTTTGTTTTGTTGTTAATTTCATCACTAATATTGCACATTTTAGTTTATTTTGTCTTTTGAAAAATTTTTTAAAATAAATTAACAATAGATTTCATCGTACTTTTCAATTTGAGCTAGAATCTGAATTTCATTTTTATCAATTTATAGGAGCAGTTTGTAGAAAGGAGGAGTTTTTTCATGAGAGACAACAAGAAGAGAGGACAAATTGTGAGTACATGACCGAGGTTGGATCACTAATAGGAGCATTTTAATATTATTTCTTATAGAAGCAGGGAGCTCAAATTATATTTGAATATTAACATTAGAGACGGAGTTATTAGGAGTCCATCCAAAAGTTAAGTTTACAAGTAGAACCAGCAATATTCCATATTATACCATTTTTAAAATTGTTTTGGTATTTAGTCAAACTTTTTCTAATAAGGGACTTCATATTCTTCCTCTTGTTAAAATTAGTGCCACATTTGTAACGCAAGATAGAGGTACTAATATTATTATAGTTAATAAGAATGTTCCACTTAATTTTAGCCATAAAATTAATATTAACGAAACTAGCTTTCCTAATACCAACACCACTGCAATCTTAGGTTTGGCAATTTTTTCCAACTAATATGGTGCATTTGATGGAAATAAATCTGATGTGGGGAGATGAAATTACTGACTGGAGTTGAAATCGATCTTGCACAGAGCTAAGATCTTCAAGCCACAAGATCCCAAGAGTGAGACAAGATGGAGTAGACAACTTTGAGAGCAAAATGGACCAAATTGGACAAGAATGGGGACCTGATGAGTTGTAAAAACATATGGTATATATATATATATCTAAAAATATTCACTAATGAGACCATTAGTGAATATCACAAAATGGTCCTAAACATAATTACAAAATAGTTCCTTTAACAAACAAACTCCATATATACATTAGTAATTCAATGGGATAATTACTAATACTCTTCGGACGTGGCTTGGGGTTCTTAGCCCGGTCCTAGAGGGCTTGTGATAATCCAACCCATCACGAATTATCACAAGTAATATGAACCCAATCTATTCTTATTCAGACTTATGAAAAATTTAATTACTTATCAGTAAACACAAATATTAATCTTACAATAGATTAATGCTAATCCACACAAAAATTCCAACAATCTCCCACTTGGATAACATTAATCTATAAACAGATTAATTAACAAAACACTGAAGTAAGTAATTAATTATCACAAGTCACACCAAAGTGCATAACAGATGAAACCATACTCACAGATCACTTAATCCGATAGGGAAACAAGTGATGTACACAAAACAGATCACTGAATCCGATAGGGAAACAAGTGATACAAACATCAACACAAAATGGTTTCAGTATCTGAATAAGATAGAGTACGAAATGACATTAAAATGTCATAGAACGAAACAAAAGTCTTATAAAGACTTAACTCAGACTCCCACTAGACTAAGGGTACTCCAAAATTTAATAAAAGCCATATGAGTGACATGATTTTAAAACTCCATAGGCAAGCCTTTAGTCAACAAATTTATCAACGAATGTTCACTGACAATGTGAACCAAATGAGTCTGATACACAAGATGTCAAATTCAAGATTTCAACAAAATTGGATCCAAACAACAACGAAGTTCAACAGTGAGATAACACAAGACATTGAATCCGATAGGGAAAACAATGTTTCTCACCAACTGAACAAAATTGGATCCCAAAGTTAGACAAAATCCAATTGATGCAACTGAATTACATCAAATGTCTTTCTAAGACAAAATTGGACTGAATCCAATAATTATAACAATGTTATCCAAATGCCTCTTGAAGGCCGAATTATACTAAATCCAATAATTGTAACAAAGTTAACTCAAATGCCTCTAATGGCCAAAATTGGACAGAATTCAACAAATGTAACAAAGTTACCCAGATGCCTATAAGGGCCAACATTTGACTAAATCCAATAAATGTAACAAAGTCACCTCCAATGCCTGTAAGGGCCAAATTGGACTAAATCCAATAATTGTAACAAAGCTAACTCGAATGCCTCTTGAAGGCCGAATTGGACTAACTCCAATAAATGTAACAAAGTTACTTCAAATGCCTCTAAGGGCCAAAATTGGAATAAATCCAATAAATGTAACAGAGTTACCTCGAATGCTTGTAAGGACCAAAATTGGACTAAATCCAATAAATACAACAAAGTTACGCGAGATGCCTATTGAAGGCCAAACTGGACTAACTCCAATAATTGTAACAAAGTTACTTCAGATGTCTGTACGGTCCGAATTGGACTAAATCCAATAAATATAACGAAGTTACTACAAATGCCTCTTAAAGGCCAAATTGGACTAAAACCAATAATTGTGACAGAGTTACTGTTGGGAATTGTAGGCGCCTAACGCAGCGGAAGCAAATATAAAATTAAAATAAAACACGCTAGGTCCTAAAATTCTCGAACGGATCCGCTAGTAGAATTTAAAGCTTTTAAGATAGTGGTATACCTCACGAGTTTCAATCCTCTGGTTGTACAAGGCGTGTCCAAGGAGCCCACTCCCAGTGTTCTCCCTCTGCCAGTAATCCACACGAACAGTTTCTTCGGGCACCAAGGTGCTAACCTTCAGTTCTTTTCTCCAAAAGAACTAGGGACCAATCTACAGTGTATTTGAACTCAAGAACTCCTTCTTGATTCAAACTCCAAAAGGTGGCGCAAGGAGAATTCCCACAAGAACTCCTTCTTGTCTTTCCTTCTCTCACAAACCCTAATTTTTGGCAACCACAAATCGAATTGCCTAACTCGTAGGCCAAGTCGATTTTTCCTCTCAACTCTTGAGAACCAAAAATTTCCTCACTTGGAAACTAGGGTTTTGAAGGTGACGATTTTTATCTCTCTCAACAAGGAGGATGAAAATTGCACAAATGAATTCTCACTCATATGGCTTGACCTAGGCGCCTAGCCCTAGGATATATATATAATTATTTTAGAGCATTATTATAATTCTAAATTATAATAGTATGGCTTTTATGAATTGAATTTTAAATTATAATATTACCATAATATTAAATTTAAATTCAAATCGTAATCTTAGATAATCAAAATGAGAGATCAAATCTCCCATGGGACCCACCCAAGAAGGCGCCATATGCCTCTAAAAATACTTTGGAATTTTATAAATTAAAAACCTTCCTAACTCTTAGGAAGTCATGATTCTCCAAAGATCCTGATTTGAGATCTCATCAAATCTTTTGAATTCAAATCTTTTGATATCTCCATCAAATCTTTTGAATTCAAATTATTATTTAAATTAATAAAACAATTTTATTAACCTAAATATCATAAAAGAGGCGCCACCCTCATGCCAATATTAGGGAATTTTATAATTCAATAATTTCCTAACCTTTAGGAACCTTATCTGAATTATTTTTCCTTAATATTTTAATTGTAAATAATTAATCCAAATTAATTATTTAACAATTATTATATTTAAATTTGTCTCAGACATTTCCTCTGTGTCTTAAATCGTGCCACCGGAGTCCCTTTTGAACGGTGTCCTGTTCCTGCTCGTGTGTGACCCAGCAGGCCCCACGTGAAGTTGGCAGTAAGTCATCTCCATGACCTACAAGTCGTGAGCGGACTCTAGCAAGCCATCACGACTACCCAAAACTGACTTAACCTTAGTACCTCCATGGCACCGACCCTATTGTTCTGCGATATCTTGGTTATGGACCAGGCACAGGAAAGTCATCCATGATCCAAACCTTTACTTTCTCGATCTCCTTGAGTAAGTCCCAATATCTAGCATGGCCATGCATTTCCTGGACAGACTCATCGAGGGCGCCAGTAAGATATCTCCCAATTTAATGGGAACAAAATCCCAATTTTGGTCAGTCCACATTCCTCAGCACGACAATCAACCAAACCCGTACTTAGCCCTTATGACTGGGTGTTACGGGTAGCGTCAGACTAAGCCAAAGTCTGACAACTGCAACGCCGGAATAATGATGACCTCAGGTCTAAGGCGTCGTGACAGGTGTACAGGAGAGGCAAGCTGATGACTAAACCCATGCAGGACTCTCCGGGTCATGTCCAGCAACTTGTAACCACCTTACGTAATTGCACCATGACTCTCATACCAACATCTAGTGTATGCATCTCTATGCACCGAGGTCATGCTGGTCTTAGTTCATTTCAAGTTCCCACTTGAATGAGCGACCAGGGACAGTTTAGATTTATTATCTCATAATTAATCACGGACTGTTATCATAGTAAACATGCTAATAATATGATAACCATTAATTTATCTCCATAAATTAATTGATATGTTCTCATCATATCTATAAAATGATTGGCCCTATGGCACAATCTCCAACAGTTACTTCATATGTCTGTAAGAGCCAAAATTGAACTAAATTCAATAAATGTAACTAGGTTACACAAATGCCTCTTGAAGGCCAAATTGGACTAAATCCAATAATTGTAACAAAGTTACCTCAGATGACTCTTAAAGGCCAAATTGGACTAACTCCAACAAATGTAACTAAGTTACAACAAACCAAAATTGAAGAAAATCCAATTAATGTTTACTCAAACTCCCACTAGACATAAATATCATCTAAAAGATCCACAGAATGCTCATACCAAAATTTATACCAAGTCTTGTCGGCAACACAAAATAGGTTAAACACATTTGTTGGCCCAGGATCCCTCATAGCCAAATAATCATTTAAGATTATCAAATATATGTTTTGGGACTAAACTGGTCATCATAATTAGTCCCAACCAAAGTTTTTACCACAAGAGTTGCTTAGAAACAGAAGCTGATATGACCAATAACAAACAAGAAACAATAATTATGTCTCAAAAACATAATTTTCACACCAGAGTTTCTTTCACAAAATCGGCTTATACAACCTCATGAAAGTTGCTAAAAATAGAAGCTGATTTGACCATTAATAAATGGGAAATATTAATTATGTCTCAACAACATAATTATAACACAAGATTTCTCTCACAGAATCAGCTTATGCAACTTTATAAAGTTGCTAAAACCTGAAGCTGATTTGGCCATTAACAAATGGGAAATATTAATTATGTCTCACAATATAATTACCACACAAAGTTTCCCTCACAGAATCAGCTTATACAACTTTATGAAAGTTGCTAAAACCAGAAGCTGATTTGGCCATTAGCAAATAGGAAACATTAATTATGTCTCACAACATAATTACCACATAAAGTTTCCCTCACAGAATCTGCTTATACAACTTTATGAAAGTTGCTAAAATCATAAGTTGATTTGGCCATTATCAAACATGAAATACTAATTATGTCTCACAACATAATTATCGCACAAACTTTCCCTAACAAAATCAGCTTATGCAACTTCATAAAAGTTGCTAAAAACAGAAGCTGATTATGGCCATAAACAAATGGGAAATATTTATTATGTCTCAAAAACATAATTATAACACAAGATTTCCCTTCACAGAATAAGCTTATGCAACCTCATGGAAGTTGATAAAACTAGAAGCTGATTTTGGCCATAAACAAATGGGAAATATTAATTATGTATCAAAAACATAATTATAACACAAGATTTCCCTTCACATAATCATCTTATGCAACCTCATAAAAAATTGTGAAAAAACATGTATATCAAAATTTGAAGAACAAAGAGGGGATCAACACAAAATGCATCCATCGCCTCCATATCGATAGGATACAACAGACTCAGGAAACATTATAAACAAAACACAATGCTGACAAGATACGATTGAGCATGCACCACAAAATTGTATATTAACTATGTTATACCGATAGGGTAAATCCACAATTAACATACGAGTTGAGTATGAGATTGAACAATCTTCTCTCCCACAAACAGGAATTTCATATCAAATTTTATAAAACCACAAATCCTGTAATTTAACAAAAGCTTAAAACAAATTAAGTATCGCAACAGATGGTCAAAGGAATAAAAAACTAGTCAAATGCATGTCAAATATACAAATCCTCAACCAGGGGCGGAGCCAAGATTTTTGGTTAGGGGGGGCCGAAATATTTTTTTGGTCAAAATCGTATTTTATTTCCTAGTACTTATCTAAAGTTTTGTTTTGGTCCTTAATGTTCGGGTTTGATAAGGGAAAAATAAGACCATTTTCAATAGTTAGCGGCCAATTATAAAACTTTTCGAAAACATTAAGGACCAAAACAGAAGAAAAAATTATTAAGGACTAAAGTAGAACTTTGGGTAAACATTAGGGACCAAAATAAAATTTTGGTCTTATTTTTCCTATATATATTATCAATATTATAAGATAAAATGTATAAGTTAGACAAGAAAAAAAAATTAAACATAAAAAAAATGTAATGAAATAATGAGATTTGAGCCATAATAGTAATTAAATCATGTCAAGTTAAATGATGATGGTTGGCGCAAAAAAAAAGTTAAATGATGATGAANATATATATTATCAATATTATAAGATAAAATGTATAAGTTAGACAAGAAAAAAAAATTAAACATAAAAAAAATGTAATGAAATAATGAGATTTGAGCCATAATAGTAATTAAATCATGTCAAGTTAAATGATGATGGTTGGCGCAAAAAAAAAAGTTAAATGATGATGAAGGGACTAACTTTATGTCACCATTTAACAGTGCCTATCACTAACTTCATTAAGAATTAGACGGAGGGACAAACTTTGATAATGAAAACATTTATGAGAGACTAAATTGAGAAAATAAAAATTAAGAATG
Source organism: Chamaecrista fasciculata (assembly GCA_003254925.1). Classification (NCBI taxonomy): domain Eukaryota; kingdom Viridiplantae; phylum Streptophyta; class Magnoliopsida; order Fabales; family Fabaceae; genus Chamaecrista; species Chamaecrista fasciculata. The sequence goes on along the minus strand of QANZ01052419.1, from coordinate 7,509 downwards.
ACCAAATTGAAAAAAAAGATAATATATGGAAGACCAAAATAAGATTTTAATCTTCAGATGAGTAGACAAATATATAAAGCTCTTATAGTCAAAAACAGTTTGTACGTTGTTAAAAAACAAAAAAAAAAGTGTGTGCAGAGATGAAAGAATGTAAAATGTACAAACTAAACTATACTTAATTTTTCTAAAGAAATTGTATTGAGAGAGGATCGAACCCTTGTCATTGAAGGAAAGGGCAAAATGTGGTAAGGGCCAAAACCACTTGGACTAGACATTATTAATACATGAATATTTTTACATATTTTATATATTACCCAAAATTTGGGGGGGGGGGGCCATGGCCACCCCTGGCCCCCCTCTCCCTCCGCCCCTGTCCTCAACCATATAATCCAATAAATGGATTCACAAAGGCGATACATGTTTGAAGTGACTGTAGGTGTCTGTCCGACCCTTTAAAAAAAAACAGTCCTTCCAAAAACAACAGCTAAAGTAGCTTGAAGTAGACGAAACGATCTACTCAACTAATCTAATCTGTATCCGACTAACAAAACCAACTTGATCAGATCAAATCTCAAAAGACTAACAAAAGATTTACAGTACTTTACAAGTACCTAATGACATGTTAATAGCTTTTCAATAATCCCTAACAAAATTGCTCAAATATATCCCAAATACACTTACACGAAAGATTATAACTTGACTAGTGTACACTTGAGCAAAGCAGCGGAAATCTAAGGGATTCACACAAGATTGGAAAGCTTATCAACAAAAGACACAAGAGTGCAACTCAGATTTCTTAAACACTTACTTAAATATAAGATTTCACCCAAGTCATTCCCACAAAGCGGTTATTAAAACAAATGTTTTATCTCAATCAGGAGACCTATACAAAATATTTTGTCCAAAACAAATATCTCAAGTGCCCATCAATCCAAAACAAAGAAGAGATATTAGGACAAAACAAACAAAATCAATAGTTTAATCAGTAATTTCAAAAAATAGTTAATTAATTAATGCTAATCCATACAAATATTATAATTTCTCCCACTTGGATAGCATTAACTAATTATCAAAGTGGTCCACAAGATACTGAATAAAGCAATTAATTATCTCAAAACAGATTGCATTAACAAATGTCACACCGATAGGGTATGTCCACCGTCAATACAATTTCAGTCCACAAAACAAAACAACCTTGCAACTGGACCCACGATAAGTGAGCACTCAATCACAAGTTGCTAACAATGCCAAACTAATTTTCATAACCAAAGATTTCAGAATTTTGACCAAAAGGGGCTCAAAAAGTTAATTTTGGGCAAAAAACAACAATTTTAAGTGCATATTATCGGGTCAAAAAATATTTGACATACAAACCATAATATTAGGGAGAGTGGCAAACATATATGGTCAACAATAATTCACAAAATATGTACAAAAATTTTCAACTCAAAATTTTGAGAATACATGTCCCCAAAACTCAGAATTTAAAAAATTATGAAAATTAGATACTAAATATTTTGATGCCCCAAAAGAATTTATGGAAAATATTATTTTTCCGAAAGAGAATCAAATATCGAGGAAAATATCCAAAATTGAATCTAAATTGGTCATTTTAAAAAAATATAGGTCAAAAACTTTGCAATTTTTTTTAAATTAATTGCAATATATAAGACATGATCCTTTAAATGAATAAAGGACCAAATAATGACCAATTAATCAACCTCCACTATGTATCTAATGGCCCAAGTCCAAACGTGATCCATTGCTAAATTTTATTTTATTTTTTTAATAATAAACAGGACCAAAACGTAAAATTAGCAAAACTGTGGGGATCAAAAACACAAATTGCACAAAACAAGGAAGCCAAACAGAGTTCTTCCTCTTCCTCCGCGTGGGTCACTGTTCATCCGCCAAAAACCACCATTTTTGCACAAATTTGAGCTCGATTTGGCTAAGCTTTTTCATGAGTTTTGATGGTTTCATGACATAAATTCATTTTCATGAATCAATTTCAAAAGAACAAGCTCAAAAACGCCCCAAAATAGAAAAAAACGGATTAGATGAACCCCAACTTAGACCAATTCGAAATTCATCAAAATCGAGCATTTTTCTCAAAATTTCTTTACTCAAAATGATCCTTAGGGCCGAAAATGAGTACCCATAAACTCATTTGTCAAAACAAACTCCAACAAAACCCGATCTGAGTCTCAAAAAACCGAAACAAAAAAAACGCAAGTCTAAAGGTTTTCAATTTTCTGCCCAAACGAGTTTCAATCCAGCATGTTATGTGTTCATAATAACAAGAAGAACAAAGTCCAAAAATTGATTTTCAAAAAGGAGAAGAATCAAGAGATTCAAGGACCAAAATGCACAAAATGAAAATCTCAAATTTGAACACTATGCTGCAAATTCAACTCAGATCAACATCAAGATCAAAAAACCAGTGCTCTGATACCAATTGACAGAAATAAATCTGATGTGGGTGATGAAATCACTGACCTGGAGTTGAAATCGATCTTGCACAAAGCTAAGATCTTTAAGCCACAAGATCCAAGAGTGAGACAAGATGGAGTAGACAACTTTGAGAGCAAAAGGGACCAAATTGGACAAGAATGGGGACATGATGAGTTGTAAAAACATATGGTATATATATACCTAAAAATATTCACTAATGAGACCATTAGTGAATATTACAAAATGGTCCTAAACATAATTACAAAATAGTTTCTTTAACAAACAAACTCCATATATACATTAGTAATTCAATGGGATAATTACTAATACTCTTCGGACGTGGCTTGGGGTTCTTAGCCCGGTCCCGGATGGCTTGTGATAATCCAATTCATCACGAATTATCGCAAGTAATATGAACCTAATCTATTCTTATTTAGACTTACGATAAATTAATTATTTATCACTAAACACAAATATTAATCTTACAAAAGATTGATGCTAATCCACACAAAAATTCCAACAGCAATATCTTGATACTAGAATTATGACCTGAGAGAAACTTTCTATTGATGGTATCAATCTTTTTTATGAAGACTTGTAGGAAGATTGACAAATTGCATGACATAAGAAGCAATAGAAGCTAGCAAGGGTGGATTCAACAAGTTGAATTTTACTTGCCATAAAAAGGGAGCTACTTTTCCAACCTTGAAGCTTTTTGCTCATTTTATCAATAATAAAGTTAAAGTCAGAGCTTTTATAAACATGCTTAAGGGGAATACTAAGATAATTACCAATGGAGTTAGAGTATTTTATGGACTACGAGATAGAAATAAAGTCTTTAGTAGCAGGAGGGACAATATTAGAAAACTAGGTCTTAAACTTGTCGAGATTACACTAAAGATTGGACATGCAGCTAAATTTTTGTAAACACCGATTAATTGCTTCACAATTCTTTTGTAGCTCTATTGGCAAAAAGAAGAATATCATTAACAAAGAGAAAGATGGAAATTTGAGAAATCAGAGTTATGAAGTTTAAAAGCAAACCAATTTTTAGAATTGATCTAAAAAGGAATAAGATATGTTAAGTATTTCTACGAAAAAATGAAGAGATATATGGAAATAGGATTCCCATGATGAATGCTTCAAGAAGGTTTAAAATAAGATGTTTTTTGACCATTTATAATAGGACAAAATGCAAAGGAACCGAAAAGTGATGAAGAGAAGATTAGTTTAATCCGGTGGATAGGAAAACTAAAAAGAGATAACATATGGAGAATAAATTTCCTAGAGTTAGTGTTGAAAGCTTTATTGACATCAAGTGTGATAATTATCCAGCCTCTTTTGTCTTTAGAAATTAAGATGCATAGAGTGTATAACTTTGTGAGTTGTAATAAAATGATCATGAGTATATATACTTTTAAGCAGTGTTGTCATAATCGAACCGGACAAAGACTCAGACAAGTGTTCGGTTCACGGTCTGATTGGTTAAACCGGTCGAACTGTTCGGTCGGACCGAATAACGCAATAAATAATTATTTTAAATATATTAAATATAAACTCTCTCAAGTTTCAACTTTCAAGTTCAATACACATAATTTTAAAATTCAAAAGTACAAATTTATAGTTCACATTAAAGCATATTTAATTGTGTGTTATAAGGCCAACATTATCGTGAAATCGTAAGAGTTTACTTACATAAAAAAATAATATATGTATCAAAATGCAAAAATTGACTACATGTTGGGACTAAATCGTAAAAATTTTATCATTCAAAATAATAAGTGAAAAAACGAGGGGGAAAAACATTAAAGGTGTAGAAAAGTCAAATGTACAGATAAAAGTGTGGAAGGGTTAGGTATAGGTGTATGGCCATGTGGGATAATGATAACTTGATTAGATAGTGTATCTTTTTTTCCAACTCTTCTATCTTTTCTTCGTCACTTTCGAGCTAAAGCATGAGTGAATAACAAATAAACAAATAGATGAAGGGAAGAAGATGATGAGTGGCGAGTGTGGCTTGCTCTTCGACATCCACACAATAATTAGTTAATTACAACACAGATCCTCCAACGGCGTCGACGAAGATGTCGTCTGAGTTGCAATTGCAAGGCAAAATTGTAACTCGCTTCACTAGGCCTTCGACTCGCGTTTCTGAACGAATCCATCCGATTCACTGGCCTCGGCAACCTCTGCCCCGACGGCGTCAGGATCTCCGGCGTCGACATTTGAAGGAAGATGCGAAATGAGGGTGAGTTTTAGTGTTTTTTTTTTTAATTTTTGAAGGCAGTTGAAAAAAAAAATTTCTGAACCGCCGGTCCACCGGGTGGACCCGGTTTCCCGGTTTTGGGCCGGTTTTTCCCGGTCCAACCCCAAATCCGGTTCTTTGGGTTGAACCAGACCGCCTTGCACTTCGGCTTCCGGTCGGACCGGCCAGTCCGGTCCGAGTTCAACAACACTGCTTTTAAGAAAAGCCTCTTGAAAAGGAGAGAGAAGTTTAGGTAGCAAAATTTTAATTCTTTTAGCAATTAATTTTCCCAAAATCTATAATGAGTAGAACAAAGGCAAAGAAGAGTTTTAGAGTCAGTTCGTTTCCGTTTTTTTTAAAATTTGTTTTGATTATAATCATAGTTTGATTATAATCAAAGTTGATTATTTTTGTAGTGGTGTTTGGATGATTGTTGATTATTTGGTGTGAAATTATTAAAATGGGTATGTAATGATTGTGGTAGGTGGATAAAAAGTAAGGAAATTGATAAATTGTATAGGGGTATAAATGGAAGAAAAAGTTAGAAAAAGTAAGGTGTGGTTTTATTATAATCAAAATGTGTTTGGATATGATTGTTGCTTCAAAAAAAATCAAAAATGTTACTGTTTGCCTTGAAAAGCGTGAAATCTTGATTATTTTCATGTGCTAGTGGGGGGATGATTATCCAAATCGGTGCACCGATTCAATTTTGGCCTACGAAATGGTGCACCAAAAGGACTAAAATGTATAATTGTTGCTCGACATTCGGTGCACCAGCGAAGAAAATGGTGCACCGTTTCGTAGCAGATGAGAGAGAAAGTTTAGCGCACGCGGACCCGAAATTTTTTTCCAATTTGGCATAAATCTCTCTCTCTCTCTCTCTCTCTCTCTCTCTCTCTCTCTCTCTCTCTCTCATGGCGAAAGATCCCTGAGAAATGAAGCGCAGCATCTTCTTCTTGTTTCATCTTCATCCTCTCGACTTCCTCTGTAGCCGCATGTAGTAATTGAAAATAGTAATTGACTTTAATTTGAGATACCCATGAGAACAAATCTAACTTTGTTCTTTTCATATAGTAATTGAGAACATTTATATTGAGAAAAGCATGGACCACCTTCTGATATGGCTGCCAATCGAATCCGACAGATACAACATCCTCATTCTCATCACTTTCACTTCTCGCTCCACCACTTTCATCCATCGTTCCAACTCTCCGACTCGCGTTAACCTCTACGGTTCGTCTGCCTCTGTTCCTTCTATCCGGTTCTCCATCGAACGGTCAATCTCACTGAATCGGTCAATTTCCGTGGCTCCTCGATCTGGATCTGTCAACACCGTGGCTCCGATTTCCAGCCGAGGCCGAGTATGCTTTCAGTTATGTCCAAATCCGAAGGTTCATCAGGAGGCGCGATTTTGCAAATTCGTTTCCACAGATCTCGTTCTCTCATCGAACCGATGCGGACCGGTGGTTGTATTGCCGGAAAAGACGCCGGAAACGGTGGCTTCCGATGAGTTGGCCCGGCGGGTCTGTGAAGTGCGGGAGGAAGAAGATGGGAGAGATTATTAATTTCAATAATAAATTATTTTGGCAAAATAACAATTTAGCCCAACACAAAAATGAATAATTACAAACTAGCCCAAACACAAAAATGGATATTTACAAACTGACCCAATTTTAAAGTAAATGACTATTTTGCCCTTTGTGATTGGGGATTGAATGTATTAGAGTATAGGTAATTATAGGTTTATGTATAGGGGTATAAGTGTAATTGAGTGTGTTTGATTAATTAAATATCATGATTATAATTGAATCAGGAAAAAAACGTAAACGAACATGTTTATTATGATTATAATCAAAACAGATTATAATCATGATTATGAGTTAGTGTTTAAATTATAAAATTGGTGAAGGAGACATGCATAGTAAAATATTGAATTAAATAATAGAGTTAATTAACTATTACAATTAGAGTGAAATAATTTTAATTATACTTTTTAGTTTTAATTATTGAGTTAATGTGTTAGGAGTAATAGATTAACATTAGTTAAAAATTAAAATCATAGGGTCAGTTCGTTTCCTTTTTTTTAAAACTTGTTTTGATTATAATCATAGTTTGATTATAATCAAAGTTGATTATTTTTGTAGTGGTGTTTGGATGATTGTTGATTATTTGGTGTGAAATTATTAAAATGGGTATGTAATGATTGTGGTAGGTGGATAAAAAGTAAAGAAATTGATAAATTGTATAGGGGTATAAATGGAAGAAAAAGTTGGAAAAAGTAAGATGTGATTTGATTATAATAAAAGTGTGTTTGGATGTGATTGTTGTTTGGAAAAAAAACAAAAATGTTACTGTTTGCCTTGAAATGCGTGAAATCTTGATTATTTTTGTGTGTAAGTGGAGGGATGATTATCCAAATTGGTGCACCGTTTCATTTTTGCCTACGAAATGGTGCACCAAAAAGGACTAAAATGTCTTCTAGTTGCTCGACATTCGGTGCACCAGCGAAGAAATCGGTGCACCGATTCGCAGTAGATGAGAGAGAATGGTCTTGCGCACGCGGACCCGAAAAAAAGTTTCACTTTGGCATAATTTGGCTTCTCCTCTCTCTCCATCTCTCTCTCTCCTCTCTCTTTCTTGTTTCTCTCGCACGAAGAAGAAGCTGTTTAGACATATACATCATAATTTATATATAAACAATTCTTGTTCCTCTCTCTTTCTTTAGAACCTTACTTTCTGCAGAAATATTTTCACCCATATCTAACCTTTTTTTTTCTTTTTAAATACAATCTTTTTTTCATCGTCGTCAT